>PVHT021183672.1:1981386-2008792 GCA_004024745.2 Catagonus wagneri | reverse complement strand
GGCTCCCCCTTCCCAGCTCCTCGTGACGTCACGGTGGTTTGTCACACGTGGGTGACCTCTTGGAGGGAAACACAGGGCTGTGGAAACAGGAAAGACAGAGCATTTACCCAGGAGACCCAGACAGTCAAGAGACCAAAGAGAAGAAACGGCTGTGCTCTGAATCGACGGGCTGGACGTTTGTGAGCAGCTCCCATTCTTCAGGAGGTGAGAAAGATCCGGTTCCTTTTCAGCCAGTGCCCAAGCCGTGTTTTCTCTGCCCATCGGCGTGTGGTCTAGGCACCTTCTCGAGTGGAGCAGAAGAGCAAAACAGGATGCGTGTTCCCAGTTTCAGCCTCTGAGACAAACGCCAGTTTGCAAAATAGGAACCAACACATGGCACTTTCAGGAAAGCCCACAAGGGAACGTGGGCCTACAGGTCATGCTTTCGCCAGGGGTTGAAGAGAATTCAAAGTTTGGTCGTATCCTGTGGGTGACCCTCCAGATGCCGGCAGGAATCGTCTTTCTGGTCTGAGAAGCGAGGTGTAAGGTTCCCGTTAGCTCTGTCCGACAGCTCACTGCGGGTAACAGGACTGCGATGCATTCTTTATGATGGAAACACTGCAGTGCCGAGGATCAGAGTGAATGCGGAGGGCTGCCTTGTTAAAACCATATTTTTGCTGGAGAGTTTTTACCAAAATAAAATGTCCCGCCTCCTGTCAGTCTTAGGAGAGACCTGACGTGTTTAAAACATCGTGATTACAGAACTTGAAAAACAGAGTCACTTATGTATATATATCAGCTGAGCATTGCCCACAGATTTCTTTCCTGGAGGGACCTTTGAAAATACTTAGCTTGGATTCAGAAATAATCTTTCTCAGGACGTCTTCAAGTGTCTAGCTTAAACATATGATGCTCTGAGAGTTGTTGTCCGTTTCCCTGATGGTTTAATTGCTAAGGGAAGCTGTGCACGCTCCACGTCCTACTTGAAACAAAAGCCCTGTGAGTTCTCACGTCCATGCTGGGCAAGTATTCCATTTTAAGCACATCTCATTTAGAGGGGGAGTCAGAAAGGCCGTGGGCAATTTAAAGTTTTAATAATTTTAGGTGTGCACGGGACTAATGCAAATGCCTTAATATTACTGTTCATTCATCAAAAGCTCATTCTTTGGAGGAACTCAGGGTCAAGTTCACAAACTCAATTTACAAAACTGCTCGGTGGCCCCTGGAGAGCATGTTCACTAGGTCAGAAACTTAGAAATCCGAAACTTGAAACTTTTCGAAGAATGAGTCAGGCATTCGCTCTTAATGGAACATGCTGCTTTTTATGTGAAGAAAGAGATTGTTTCGATCATAGGCATCCATGAGCTTCTTAAAGCTAAAGGTAAATCAGAACCCAGTGAATACCACAGGCTAAACAATCTATCTGTGTAATATTTGGGGAAGAACTAGGTCCAAAAGGCGTCGGGTAGGTACTTTTTGCGGGGAAGGGAGTAGAGCAGTGCTCATTTTAGATCCGAGTATTAAAATTCTCCGTGGTCAGTCTATACTGACACAACAAATTATTGATTTAAATTAACATATAGATGGAGGGTATAAATGAGCTGGAAATAATCCAGGCTTGAGAAATTCAGGCAGAACCTCTGACCTTCCTCCAACTGCCTGGAGAATGTAGATGGAGGACCTGAGCCGTCACCATAGCAACGAGCATGTGAAGCAGGTGTGTGGACAGCGAGGGACCGGGCCAAGTCTGTTACCTTCCTCTCTGGGTCCCATGGTCTCTGCTTGGCCCAGCAAGCGTCTGTTCACTAGCCCTGGCTTTTCCGTCTCTGTGTCAGTTGCCTTCCCCCTTTCGGAAGCCCCCATCCCGGCAACATCTTCTTTTGTCGTTAGCCAAAGATGGTATTTCAAGTGAGACGACTGGTCCTTTCTGTGAGTGACTCAGTCTTCCTGGGTCTCACCTGTGTGGACATGTTACTCGACTTTTCTGTGATGTTCTTCCATTCAGAACCGTTTCATCTCCATTTAATTTTTTTTTTTTTTTTTTTGCGTGTGGCCATACTCGTGGCATTCGGAAGTTCCCAGGCCAGGGATCAAACCCGCGCCACAGCAGCCACCAAAGAAGCTGCTGCAGTGACCACGCCAAATCCTTAACTCGGGGCCCCACAAAGAACTCCTTATGTCCACTTAATTTTTAGACCAGCTGGAAGAGCCTAGAGAAGGGTTGAGGGAAATGTCTTTCTCCCTGATGTTTTCTTGGCATCTTTTTGGCCTTTTGGTGGTTTTTGTTTTCAGTTTTGTATACCATTCAATTCCCTAGGTGCGATTGTGTGTGCGTGTCTTTGTGTGTTCAACGCAACGATAAAATGAGCCCAACCCAACCTGACGGGAATGGCACCCCTCATCTCCTGTGTACCTGCCTTAACAGGAGCGGGCCTTCAGCACACACATGTATGTGTACATGCGTTTGCACGTACCTGCGTTTATATGTTCACGCATTTACACGTACTGCGGGCCTTCAGCAACCCTCCCCCCACCTCTCCTACCGCGCTCTTAAATCACCATCCCACCCAGTACTGTGCTCATCATTTACTTAGTTTTCCTCATATCTTCGTGGGGATGTGTAGGTAGAAGCCTTGGTTTCCTTGCTCTTGAACTTGGTGAAAGTATCCTTCCTTGGATGTACTCTCCTGTGATTTTTTTTTTTGTTACCCTGGGTCGTCTTCCATGCACCTGTTTTGTTTGCAGAGTGAAGTTTCATGTATTTTCAGTGCTTTAACGTATTCCATTGTCGGCATATATAACCATTTTTTAAAAACTGTTCCTGTGGCTGGTGATGGAAGCAGTGTACACACACGGAGAAGCCTTTCTGGCTGATGCAGGATTTAGCTTGAACTTCGTGCCAAACTAGAACAGCCTGGATGGGGACCTATCCAGCATGGTACCCATAGTTTCTTTTCCTTTTTTTTTTCTTTTTTTAAAATGTTTTTATCATAGTCGATTTACAGTGTTCTGTCCATTTCTGCTGTACCGCAAAATGACCCAGGTATGGGTATATATCCATTCTTTTTTTCACCTTCTCCTGCGTCGTGTTCCATCCCAAGTGACTAGATTCAGTTCCCAGTGCTGTTCAGCAGGATCTCATTGCTCATCCCCTCCAGAGCCAAGAGCTGGCATCTGCGCACCCCCGGTTCCCAGTCCAACCCACTCTACATGGGCTCTAACCATTGAAGAGGAGGGTGCAGTGTCCAGAAGTAAACTGTCAGTTTGGAAGCAGAGGTACATACGTGCCTCTCTCCCCGGGGCCCCGGTGCTGGTCCTCCTGTGACGATAAGACTGGTTTCCCAGATGCCAAGGCCGCGCTGACCTGCTGCCTACATGCTCATCTGCCTTTCTGAAACCTTGAAGGAAGGCACCCCTGTCACGCTGGACAGTCTTTTTGTTCTGACAAGATAGGAAAGCGTTCCGGCAAGCACACCTCTCTGGGACCGTTGCTCAGAGCCATCTGCGAGGCTGTCTCCTGGCTCTAGTCCTCCGTGTGGCTGAAAAAACCCTCTTCTCTCTTCCTGTTACCGACTGGATTATTTCCCTTGAAAATGGCCATGGGGGTTTTCCATCCTTTGGTTTTATAAACAACAACAACTGAAGCGTTCTCACCCTGCTCTTCCAGCCCCCATGCGCAAACATTGATGCGACTGGAATTGCGGAGTCACCTGTTCCTAGCAGTGGAAACGCTGAGTCACCAGTGTATGACTGTGCAGTTTACACGTTAGAGACAAGTTTCATGTCTAAGTAGCTGGACCAGTGTGGACCCAAAGTGACCCAGTGTCACACAGGAGTTGCCATTAACATCTTCTCTACCATAAGGAATTTTCAGCCTTCCTAATTTTATCCACCTCAGGGGTATGAGTAAATTTGTTCACAGTCTTAATCTGTCTTTTCTTGATTATTGTGGACACTTGTTCATACATGAATGAGGTTATCTCGTTTCCTCGGCAGTGAAAACTCTTTTAAATGCTTTGCCGTTTTTTCTACTACATTGTATCGTTTTCTCTTTTTTTAAGGGCTGCACCCGCTGCATTTGGAGGTTCCCAGGCTAGGGCTCTAACAGGAGCTGTAGCTGCCGGCCTTCGCCTCAGCCACAGCAACGCCAGATCCGAGCCGTGTCTGCGACCTACACCACAGCTCATGGCAACGCCGGATCCTTAACCCACTGAGCAAGGCCAGGGATTGAACCCACAACCTCATGGTTCCTAGTAGGATTCATGAAGCGCTGTGCCATGTTGGGAACCCCCCCCTTTCTTTTTTTTTTTGATTTAAGGAACTCTTCACATGGCTCGATTCCTTGCCTATTGTAAGTTGAGTTGCAAATATCCTCTCTCAGTTTGGGGCTTTCCCCTCTCCAACACTTTCTTTGTTGTGCCTTTAAGGAGTTCTTAATTTTAATGTGGTTGAATTCGTGAATGCTTTGACTTACCGTTCGTGCTTTTTCTGTCTTAAGAAAATATCTGTCCTACCCAGGGAAAGATGACGGCATTTTTTCTTACAAATGTCTCCTAGAGGTTTCGCTTTTACTCTGTTGTAAATGGGTTTATTCACTGAATATCCCATTACTCCTTTTTTTTTGGCCATGCCTGTGGCATGCAGAAGGTCCTGGGCCAGGGATGGAACCCACATCACAGCACTGAAAACGCTGAGGCCGTGACGGCCAGGCCTCTAGGGAACTCCATCTCTTTTACTTTTTTTTTTTTGTCTTTTTAGGGCCGTACCTGCGGCATATGGAAGTTCCCAGGCTAGGGGTTGAATCAGAGCTGCAGCTGCATGGCTACACCACAGCTCACTGTAACGCTGGATCCCTGACCCGGTGAGCGAGGCCAGGGATGGAACCCATCTCCTCACAGATACTAGTCAGATTCGTTTCTGCTGCGCCACAATGGGAACTCCAAGTTTCCATACTTTTTTTGCCATAATTTCAATCGAGCATAGAAGGTCTTTAATATTTCCTTAATGTGCTTATCTACATACATCTTACAGGTTTATTTTTTCTTTTTTACTAGACACTAGATATTTTATAAGAAAATATAATTGAATAGTATTTTTTCTGGAGTTGCTTGGTGGCTCAGTGAGTTAGCGATCCAGTGTTGTCACCGTGCCGTGGTGGCGTAGGTTCAGTCCCTAGTTTGGGACCTCCTGCAGGCCCTGGGCGGGGCCAAAATCGTCATGATAATAGTTTTTCTGGGTTGTTTCCAATAAGTTTTAAATACAGTATAATTTTGATATTGATATAAGACATAGTGTCGTGATAGACCAACTTCTGAATTTGTTTATTTCCTCTCTGATTGCTCGGTGGAATATTTCGGGTTTTCCATGGAGCAGTTGCTGCATCCACTGACCTCCCTATCTGTTTTTCTATCCCATATTTATCCTTTTAATTTACGTGAGCATTTATTTTTTTATTACATAGGATATGGTCTTCAGTAAAAAGCAGAACGGAAATGGCTCTCGTCTTGCACTGGCTATTGACTGTAGGTTTATTAGGTAAAATGTTTACTTATCCTCTCATTTCACTAAGTATCTTTATCATTAAAAAGTGTTGAATTAAATGCCTAGTAATTTTGCTTTAAGGAGACTTTGACTTTCTTTCCTTAAAAAGAGTAGCATCTCAGCAATAAGACTGATGTGTGATACTGTGAATTCAGGCCCGCCCTCATGAAGAGTGAAAAATAGCCTTTTAATAAGAAGATCCTGTCAAATGGATAGCGAAGCAAATTGGCAATGAATCTTTATCAAGTACGGTGCGCCTCCTCCTTTATCAGGACATATTATCGATAATTTGATAACTGCATTCTGAGGCAGGACGCTTCTGAATTACAGTTCATAGCACTGAAATGGATGGGCTGTTCCTGATAGGATTAAGATCAGCCCACGCCTAACAATCCCTTTATCTGATATCTCGAATGGCTTTGATAAATGTCAGGATCACACAATTTCAAAAACAGCGTTTTTAAAAAAAATAAAGTGGCTAAAGTATAATGGCAGTGCAGTGCTTGCACACGTGACCTGGCTTTGCTGAGAGGTGCCCATCCCAGAAGGGGAGTGAGTGCTGCAAGATGTTCGCGAAGGACGTAGTGGCCGCTGCACAGAGCACAGCGCTGTCCTTGCCCTGAAGCAGGTGGCCCTCCTTGTGGGGCCATGGGATCCGTACGCTGGACCTTCCAGCCCAGGGACCCTATGGGGCGTCTGGTGGAGGCTCTCTCGTTTCCTTTGGGGCCCCTGGTCCGTGTTTATTCTCCGGCACATGCAGTCCTGCCACGGTCCTGCTGGATGCTTTGGGGACTGCAGAGACACACACGTCACATGCAGTCCTCTCTGTGCAGGAAGCCTCCAAGGTGATTTTCAGAGAAGACCACACAGGAGATTCAGTGCCCCTTCCCAGGGAGCCCTCTGTTCTGTCACCGTGGATTCCGTTTAGGACGAACGCTGCCTTTTGGTCTTCATGGCCAGACTGTCATCTCCAGATAGATTTTGCATAATGACGTGCTGCAGCCTCCGTCATTACACGCTCAGCATGTCGCTCATCCGCGTCCCTACCCATTCCAGTAAGAGATGTACTGCTTCTTTTTCATTCTCTGTGCTTTTTTAATCTGAAAAGCATCCAAGTCTTCTCCGCGGTGACACAAGCATGTTGAGTGCAGTGTCTCTTTCTGCCAATCAATCATTGATGGGAACTCTCCATGCATTTATTTATTTAGTCTTTTTAGGGCCACACCCCGGGGCGTGTGGAGGTTCCCAGGCTAGGGGTCGAATCGGAGCTACAGCTGCCGGCCTATGCCACAGCCACAGCCACAGCCACGCGGGATCCGAGCCATGTCTGCAACCTACGCCACAGCTCACAGGAATGCCGGATCCTTAACCCACTGAGCGAGGCCAGGGATCAAACCCGCATCCCAATGGATACTAGTCAGGTTCATTTCTGCTGCACCACAACAGGAACTCCCCTCTCTGTGCACTTATGGCAGTCCTTTATGTGTTTCCTGGAACTGGGTTCATGTCCTTGCCAATCCATGACATCTTGTCAGGAGGAATGGACGTTTGGTCTTTAGACAGGGGTAGGACACCCGGGCTGCTCATGCCTTCTGCATGCTGAAGGATGTCACCATAGTGTGTATCTCAGGGCTAAGGTGCCTATGTCTCTTCCCTTGGAACAGAGAAATGTCCATTTATTTTGTGCAAAGAGTGGCTGCAGCGTCCATTCCTGCAACCCTTTTCTTTTCCCTTCGCCCCACTCAAGTCCTCTGTTTTCTACTAATAAAAAAATGCACACACGAAGAAAAGGAGCTTTGAGTTGAAATGTTTCCCTATGGATTTCCTGAGGTTCCGATTTTAAAATCTTGCAAACAGTGGTGGTACCCAGCCCTCGGCATTTTCTTCTACTTTGGAGGGTTTAAAATGATCACCTCCCCTCATGATGCTTTTCTCTCTTCATTCTTCATTTTCAAGGCCTTTCTTTATAAAATATTTTGGTGTCATCTATCTATGTCCCAGAAATCGTACAAGGAAGATAGCAGGAGCCTTATCTTTATGGCTCATGGTAAACATGTTTTCAAGTGTAGTTTAGGTTTGGGGGGTAAAACATCACCTGTGGATAATTTCCCCCAAAAGGAAAACTTTTCCCCCTAAGGAAAATTAGAAAAGATAGAAAATATTTTAGCTTTGTGTCCTAAGAGCTTTAAACACAAAGAAGCGTGATTTCATTGAATTAGTGTCACTCCCTCTATTTTTGACTGGTGTCCCAAGCTTTGGGACAAATTCATATGCGTCCAGTTTCCTCTTTTTTTTTTTTTTGGTCAGCAAATTTTATTACATTTATAGTTGTACAACGATCATTGCAACCCAGTTTTACAGCATTTCCATTCCAAACCCCCAGCCCATCCCCCTATCCCCCAACCTGTCTCCCTTGGAAACCATAAGTTTTTCAAAGTCTGGGAGTCAGTATCTGTTCTACAAAGAAGTTCATTGTGTCCTTTTTTTTTAGATTCCACATGTAAGTGATAGCATATGACATTGGTGTCTCATTGTCTACATTCACTTAGCATGATAATTTCTAAGTCCATCCATGTTGGTTCAGATGCCATTCTTTCTTTCCTTTTAATGGCTGAGTAATATTCCATTGTGTGTACGTACCACATCTTCTTTATCCACTTCTCTGTTGATGGACATTTAGGTTGTTTCCATGTCTTGGCTATTGTAAATACCAGTTTCCTAATAAAGACCTGTTTCATCAGGTTTACTGGTAGGTACAGATTTTTTTTTTCTAAGTCTCTAGTTTAGCAGATGTTGATGGAAATGCACGTATGGACAGATAGAAATTACTCTCAGTTTTATGACTGAGACTGAGAATTAGAGGCATCGGTTGAGATACAGAGACAGAAGGACAGTTTCCTCTTTTCCTCTTTTTGATGGGTGTGCCAGTAGCTCAGGACTTTCCTTAGTTTTTTGTGTAAGTGTCAGTTTCTTAGCTTTATTTTTTAAATGTAAGTATTCTCTCTTATTTGAACTCTGTGGCTTTTGCCTTCTGAGTTAGTTCTGAGTGCTTTGGGGTTTCCTTTCCCAAAATCAAATATTTGTCTTAAAAAATATTACATAGTTTTCAAATATATCTTCAAATATTTGTATTATAAAAAGGCAAATCTTCAAATGTTTGCATTATTAAATATTAAAGAGCATCTTCAGATATTTGTATTATGAAATATTAAAGAGTAAAATGAGATCACTTTACTATTTTTTTAAGTTAATCTAAATTTCAGGTAGTTTAGATTTGAAGGTTTGAAGTAGAACTTCAAGAGTCCAAGATCAGATATCAGCAAACTTTCTCTGTAAAGGACTACGAAACAGTGACTATTTTGATTTTGGGGGGGTGTCTTAGGGTCCCTGCTCTGAGTACTTAGCTTGGCTTCAGAAGAGCACAGCCACGCCTTTGTTCAATGAAACTTGAGGTACGGATCTTGAAATCTGCATTGCATATAATTTTCACAAGCCTCCATCTTTTCTTCTTTTTTAATTCCCCCCTTCCCCCAAGGGTTTAGAAATGCAAACTGCATTCCCAGCTTGCGGGCTGTAGAAAAACCAGAGGTGGCCAGCGAGCCATGATTGGGTCCAGATCACACCTAGTGTGTCGCTAACTTGCAGAGGTGCTCCCTCACCTGGCGCCCAGCCCCTGGACCCTGCAGTCCTCCTCGTAGATCAGAGGGACCCAGCCACCGTGTCCTCTGTGCTGACATTGAGAGGGTATCATTTGTCTGCACCCGGTAGAGCGCGGGGGTTATTTGCACGGACATTCAAGGAGAGCTTCGACACGACAGATCATTAAGAAGATAACGCAGGAAGACACCTATATTGAACCAGTGACCAGCTCTCCTGGTCATCAAGGATGCCAGAGGGACAGGTGGATGATGTATTAAGGTGATGACTTTTCTCGTAAAAGTAACTAGGACACCAATTAGGTTCGTTTCACTCTACCTTTAAAAGAAAAATCGACATCAATGATTTGTTATGAACACCTTGCGTTTGCGCGTTTTTCCAGAAATTTTTCAGTCCTTTTGGGCTTAATCGCTTAAATTCTACCAGACCCAAAATGATCGGGGTTCCCACCTCAGATTTCCTCCCAGGACCGGAAATCTGCCTCCTTCTCTGGCAGTGCCATGAAATGGTCCCCAAACGTCACCTAAGACTTCTGATGACCACAGCCACCCGTATCTTCTCGTGTCCTTCATGTGTGATGGAATCGTCCGGGTGGGCCCTTGGTGCTCATGAGAAGCTCAGGCGGGGGCACTGTTGCTCCAGGTCCTCAGTGGAAAGGCGGGTGTGACTGCCTCCCGTAACTGCCTCTGCTCATCCAACCGCTGGTTTAAAGACTGCTCGAGAGGCTCCCTATCCACTGACCCGGCATGTGTTGATTACCTACTGTGTGCTAGATCGTGCGCCTGGCCCTACGGAAAAAAATACGTCTCTTGTTCTCTCGCACATAAATCATGAACCTGGAAAACCGTCTTCTTATTTGTTTGGATTTCATTTTTACAAGAAGGTTTTGGTCAGCTAGTAAGTCCAGTTTTAGCCCCGTGCTAAGTTGATTTAAATCTATAGCGATACAGATCTGCCGTGTCTATTGTTATTTTTTTCGCCCACGACTGTGACGTGTGGATTGAGCCCTTGCCACAGCAGCGGCCCGAGCCTTAACCAGCTGTACCACAAGGGAACTCTCAGATCTGCCCTGTTTAGATGCCGCGGCGAACATTTGGATTTAAATGTCGAGCTTTTTGAAACTCTCCAAATTATATGTTCAACACGGCTTTAGCAAAATGCATTTCAAAGTTGTATTTTAATGTACATCTCCAAATTGTTAAATATGTTAACTGCACACACTTTCAATTAGCTCACCACTGAAAGTGTGAGTATGAGATGAAATAAATGAAAGCTGATTACTTCAGGATGTGTTTTTTTTTCAGTGCGACTGTAATGCTGGCATTTTGACCCAGGTAACAGATAATTAAATGCTACAGCATCATGATGACCGCATGCATTTAAACTTTAAAATTAACTCACAGAAGACAGCTTCCAACGATGATTGAATCATCTGTAAATGACTGTAATCCAGCCCCATAAATATTGATTAACTTCCAAATTTTGAATCACTACGGTTGCATTTTACTATGTTATCCTTGCCTTTCTTTTCTCTTTTCTTTCCATTTGCGTTTCTAAACTGGAAATTCTTCTCTGGAACTTGGCAACATTCCATTAGGAAAGTGCCCCAAACAGGTCACATGCAATAATCTAGGTGCTAAGAAAAAGCTGATTCGGATATAGGATTCTCTCCCACGCCTGCAGCTTGGTCTGTCTCTCAAGTCCGCCTGAAAATCTGTCTCTTAACAGCCTGCAGACACAGCCTAAGTCTGTTATTTCCTTTGAGGACAGTACTCAGACAATCAGCATGAAATTCTGGTCCTGTTAAAGCAGAATTTCTTTATCCCGTATGTCATAACTGCTCCCCTTTAAGTCTATTCTGGCAGATCACTTAGCCACAAATTCCAGGAGGCTGCAGAGCCTCGCTCAGGATTGTGTGGCACCTAAATCTGAACAAACAAGATGCCCTTTTCATTGATGGCCAAGCTGTGCGCAGAAGGCAGCTTTCTTCTCACTGGACGTGTTCAGCACATATTATTTGCAGCCATGGAGGGTTTTGATTGCTTGGTTTCTACGCATGGAATTGAGCGTTCCGTGCAACCTGTGCTTCGTTTATAGGTTTATTCCAAAGTTGTGACCTGTCACTCAAGTGTTGTTGGCTCTAGAGATGGGAAGGTGTCACTTGGCTAGCGAGTTCATTTTGCAGATAAGCTGCCTTGTATTGCCATTTTTTCTAAGAAGAAATACTTGAGAGAGGGAATGTGACGATGATTTTTAAAAATAACTTGACAAAAGG
Source organism: Catagonus wagneri (assembly GCA_004024745.2). NCBI lineage: Eukaryota > Metazoa > Chordata > Mammalia > Artiodactyla > Tayassuidae > Catagonus > Catagonus wagneri. Next base: position 1,997,340 of record PVHT021183672.1, on the reverse strand, counting down.
GCTCAGGAATTTTCAGTCCTGAACATAGGTAGACCTTTCATTTCATCTAGTTATATATGTATTCTGTGAATGTACATAGCCTTAAGAAAAGAAAGTTTCAGACTCATACCTCTTCCCTTTGAGGCTCAAAAGTGTTACAGATCTAGGACAGATTGGAGCATAAACCAACCACTACCATCTCAGCTGGGTGAACCCAGCCCAGTGGAAGTGGGGTCCACTGGTGGCCAGCGTGGAGGTCTGCTCTCACCCAGCCGTCTGCCCCAGGATTACAGAGGGATAGGCCAACCCAAAAGAAGAGGGAAGAATTTTGCCTATTGGAAGATGGGACCAAAGAAGTGCTTAACCCTGGGAGAAGGAATCTCCCCTGACAACTCATAGCAACGATCAGGAGCTACGGGTCCCAACACGTCCAGTGGGGAGGATGGCGTCTGATCGTGCAGGGTGGCTCCCCTAGCCGTTCTGGGCAAAGTCCTGCTGGAGTCCCGCGGTGGAGGGTTGGCCAGACTGGCCTCCTCGGATCCGGGTGGAGAGCGCCAGCCGTACTTGGCGACATCACTGGGGAGCATATCCAGTGCTGGTGTGGCCCAGCCTGTGTGTGTGGCCCATCCCGTGTACACAGCATCCTCAGAGGTCACCTCAGTGGGAATTCTCTGACCCTGGGAAGGACCGGACCAGAAGTAACGGGCAGTTGCTTTGCCAGTGAGCCTGAGCCGTGATGGTTAGAGTTGCTGTAAATCGTCCCAGTTCCTTGGCCACTCCCTTGAGTACCACTGAAACACGTTCTACAGTCTCTGGATGGATTGAGCCCTCTTCTCCACAGGGCACCCACATCTTAGCACCCTCTCTTGGCTTTCCCCTCTTCCCTGTCTCACCTCTCCACGCCCTCTTCCCCAGTAATCGCGTCTCAACTAAGCCTTGCCTCTCGCTTTTGGGAGACTCCAAAATAAGACTGCGTTGGAGATGGGGCAACAGGACCCTCTGAATTTTCTGAACCAGGAAATACATCCACCAAGTGCAAATGATGCCACCGGGCCCCGTTCCAGTTGAAACCCAGCTGTCAGATGCCTCTCACCAAGTCCCGGGGTTGCAGTCCATTAAATGATGGATTCTGCACAAGAAGCAGATGATTCCCCTTTGGCACCAATTTTTTTTTTTTTTCTGCACCTGCGGCATGTGGAAGCTCCTAATCCAGGTATTGAACCTATGCCACAGCAGCAACCAAAACTGCTGCAATGACAATGCCAGGTCCTTAATCCATTGAGCCACCAGGGAACTCCTGGCCCTGAATTTTATGAGTTGTGATTGTAGCCTCTGCATTTTCACTGTGCGTGCACACACACACACACACACACACACACAAACACACACACACACACTGAGCTTTCCTCCATGTGGCTGTATCTTACTTCAGGTTCCAGGGATCTGTTGTTGAAAGGGCAGTGTGCATCCTTCTGGCTGCACTATTAATTGTATCGTGTTCTGACTGTGTGGGCCCCGCAAGGCAGATCAGGACTTTTCTGTCTGGGTTTCGGAGATAGGGCTTGGGACCACAGCCCCTCAAAGTTGACCACACTTCTCGACTTCATCCAGAAAGCTCTCAAATTCCTCTGTGATTCTGCCTCCCTGGGTCTTGCCAGGCTTGAGGGGAATATTCGCAACAGCTCCTGGTGTCCAAGTTGGGGAAAGATGAGCTCATGTTCTGACTCTGAAGTGTGAGGGCCAGATAGCCAGTGTTTGAGATTTCCCTTGGGTCTTCAGCTAAAGTTCTCAGCCAAGTGAGACTGGAAAATAAAAAAATGAGTCAGTAGCCACAATATTGGCAAGTGCCTTGGATGTTGAAAGAAAAAGGGGAAGTCTTCCTCTCAGACTCCGTTTCTTGCACAGTGTAGCAGGAGGCTATTCTGAATAAGACGTGACCCCAGAAGTGGATTTTCTGGGCAGAGGGAATGAAGGGACATGCCCCGTGCCACAGCCGGGGCCATCAGGAAGCAGATGGCACACACCCGCTGGGTCACTGTGCTACAGATCTGGCTTTCACATCATACTGAACTTTGCTTAAAAAAAAGATTTGCATTACATTACAATTCCTCGTTGCTTGTTAGTTGTAACTTGCAGAGTTCATAGTACACTGGAGCCAGTCAATGGATAGATAGTTTTTGAATGAAAGAATGCAGGGTGTGTGTGTGTGTGTGTGTGTGTGTGTGTGTTTGCACCTGATAACTTTTTGCTAATCCCCGATTGCTTCGTTGTACGTTCATTATTTTTCACTTAGTCCTAGTAATATAACAAAAAGAACTTCCCCATTTTCCTGACAACAACCCAATAGCAACAACAGCAAAACACTAAAAATAGTAAACATATGTCCTTGTGTATGTGTTTTTTTCACATAGAATAGAGATCTCTGTATGAAGAATACCATTTAGAAATGGCTGGATTTATTTTGAGAACCCCAGTACTGCCTTATCAAAAGTTTGACTCCAGCTTTTTCTGAAAAAAAAAAAAAATTATATAAATAGTGAGGACTCCTACATGGTATATACCCCCTTTAAGACATGAAACTGAACGTTTACGAAATAAAGTGAAATTGACAATTGATGACCAAAAAGGCTTATGAGTGATAACGATATAAATGTGGTACCCAGTGCTGTCATGGAAAGAAGTTTGATGACAGTACATTGAGAGCTTTGGATGCTTAAGCCTTTACATATTCTGTCATTGCTGTCACAGGACCGGCAATGACAATATTTCGTGTGTACTTGCCCTCCAGTTGTTCATCAAGAATTTCTTGTTCTGAGTTCCCGTCATGGTGCAGTGGGTTAGGAACCCGACGTTGTCTCCCTGAGGGTGCAGGTTCGATCCCTGGCTTCGCTCAGTTGGTTAAGGATCCAGTGGAAGTTGCAGATGTGACTCATTTTCGATGTGGCTGTGGTTGTAGCATAGGTGGGCAGCTGCTGCTCTGCTTAGACCCCTAGCCTGGGAACCTCTGTCTGCTGCAGGTACAACCCTAAAAAGAAAATAAAAATGCCTTTCGGGTAAACTTGTGATAACTCAGAGCACTCTGTCCTTTTTGGTGTTTGAAGCCAGTGAAATATTTTTTTGTCTTCTGATAAGTGCACGCTGTTCAAATATGGCTTATCTGGTTTGAAAATCCTCCAAGTGATTTTAAGTACTCATTAAAGTGATGTCCCGTGACACGGACTTCAAAAAAAAGTGAACAACTTCAGTGAACCCCATTATCTTTCAAGTCTGTTTTTTAAAAGTAGCCAACTTAAGACTGATCTTATCAATTATTCATCATTCATTGGACACTGAGATTGCCTAATTTGCAGGTTCTCAAATATGTAAATATGTTAAAATTTGTTGCTTCTTCTAGTAATTGTTTCTGTATCCCAATGCCTGCTTATAACTATCAATTTTATAGAACAGAGGTGGTGTCTTCAGTGATTTTTTGAGGTGAAATATTAGATGTCTTTTCCTACCATTTACGCCCAAGCATCCTAGGTTAATGCTTACTAACCTTTACTGTCAGGACATGCTTTTTCATCTCTAACCCTAACCTTCCCTTGTGGGCATTTAAATCCACTGATCCTTGCACTGTGGAGGCCGAGAAGCGCTGGCCCGAAATCTGTTCATAAGAACCCTTCATTGATTTGAAAACCCGCATCACTCCTCTCGGTGAGTGTCCCCAGCCTCCTTTGCCTTTCCGCATTCCTGCATTGACTGCTCCTTGTGTGTGTTGTCCTGGGTGCAGTAGCGCGGTAAAGGCGGGGCGTGCACTGGCTGTGAACCCCTCGTTACAGAGCCTTCCGCCTGTCCCTCTTCTGTACTTGGCTTCTTGGGTCACGTCCCACCTGCGGGAGCGCTGGCTTGGCTGGCGGCAGATGACTGATCCAAGGACACAGTGAATGCAGGTTGGCCTGTCATCAGGTTCAGCAGATGGGACTTTGGGACTGAGATGCAGAGTCTGGGGTGTTGGTTGGGAGGCTGTGCCTTGTGCATGGCTATGCTCTAAGCATCTTCAGCTGAGGTTTCTGGGGTCCTGGTCCTCGTTCCTGGGCTTCTGGGCTTTGTGGGTGTTTTTTGTCTGTTTTTTAAAGAAAGCTTCTCCAGGAGTTCCCATTGCGGCTCAGCAGGTTAAGAATCTGACTAGTATCCTTGAGGATGAGGGCTCAATCCCTGGCCTCGCTCAGTGGGTTAAAGGATCTGTGTTCCATGAGCTGGGGTGTAGGTCACAGACGTGGTTTGGATCCCTTGTTGCTGTGGCTGTGGCGTAGGCCGGCGGCTGTATCTCCAATTTGACCTCTAGCCTGCGAACTTCCACATGCTGTGGGTGCAGCCCTAAAAAGGGGTCTCACCAAGCATTGGGCACCTCGCTGACTGCACGATTCAACCGAACAGACTAGATCCCAGGGCCCAGAGTATTTCAAGATGTGGAGAGACTGAAAAGAAACCAGATGGAGAAGTACGTTTTAATCATGTTAGACTGTGATGAGCACGGAAAGATAATGATGAAGCAGGATGAGAGACATGTGATGTTGGAATGCTTTCTGTTGGGTGAGAGGCCGGCAGACGGAGTAAGAATGCTCCCCTGGGGAGCTCCTGTTGTGGCGCCGTGGTAACGAACCCAGCTAGCATCCATGAGGACGCAGGTTCAATCCCTGGCCTCACTCAGTGGGTTAAGGATCCGGCGTTGCCATGAGCGTGGTGTAGGTCACAGACATGGCTTGGATCTGGTGTTGCTGTGGCTGTGGCTGTGGCTGTGGCTGTGGCAAAGGCCAGCAGCTGCAGCTCCTATTTGACCCCTAGCCTGGGAACTTCCATATGCTGCAGGTGCAGCCCTAAAAAGACAATCAGTCAATCCATCCATCCATCGATTTATGAACAAATTAATATTTTTTAAATAAATGTATAAATTAATTAAATTATAAATTGAACCTGGTCACTGAGCTGGCCACAGGGCTTTCCATCTCTGTCATTTCTTGCCAGCTTTCCTCAGCAGCAGCAAAACCAGCTTTTTCTCCCCGAGGAAGAGAAGTAGGACAGAAAGCTCCTTCAGTACCCGAGCCTTATCTACCCATTCTCTTTGGAAAAGCCAACACAGGTTCACCTTCAGGGCCAATGCAGAGACCTAGAAACCTATAGCTGCATCTCTCTGGCTCCTGAACATTGCCGCTTCTACCTTGTTGTATCCGATAGTCCTTGAACGAGGAGTTTTCTTTGGGGCAGTTTCAAGATATTCTTTTCTTTGGCAGTAGGAAATGATAACCTCAAAGAAGGTGTCTATGAGCTAGCACCAGCACCTACCTACATGCATAGGTCATAGTTAAGTTGTAATCAGGTCAGCCAGAAATAATAACAATTAGCATTGCTTTGAATGCGAGCAGGAAATAAAGACAGAAGTACATCTCCTGGAGCTGAAAAAGGGCTCCCCAGGTGGAGAAGTCATGGAAGCTTCAAAAGTCTCGGAGCGAATCCTGCAGGTGTGGGCTGCACAGTCATGAGTGGGACAGTGCTGTCAGCTGAGACACGCAAGGAAGTGATGCTGTCAGATTAATGGGCCTCACTGGCTCATATTGTAGAAAATCATTTTCCCCCCTTTTCAGCTGCACTCGTGGCCTATGAAAGTTCCCAGGCCAGGGATCAAATCCGAGCAGCAGCTGTGGCCTACACTGCAGCTGCAGCAACACCAGGTCCTTAACCCACTGTGCCACAGTGGGAACTCTGGGAGGTTATTATTTATTTACTTTTTTCAAATAATTGATTCATGTTGGGAACTTTTCCCCCAAAGGATGGTTCATTGTGGCATCTTTGTCCTCAAAAGGACTGATGTTTGGGACTTGACTTTATCACACCAGGATCCCATTTCTCCAGTTTTTGCTCATGTAGATGTAACTGAGACAGAATCTAGAGTTAGCAGAGGTTGAGGTGACTTGAGGGTTTCCTGTCAAGGGCAACCAATATTTAAGAAAGAAAGCTATTCACTGTAACCGCTTCTTCAGGCAAAACGTGTTCGCTGTAAAGCAGACAGAAAAGGGTGTTTGAATAAAACATAGTTTTAAAAACATAGAGATGATGGATGTTTGCTGAACCTATTGTTTGCATTTCACAGAAGATGTAAATGAAACCATCATCCTGTATGCCTGAAACACGCACAGTGATGGATGTCAATTATTTCTCAATAAAAATGGCAGACCACTAGGAAAATTTTATTTCTCCATTTTGGACCAAAAAAAGAAGGACCAGGAAGACAGAGTGAAGAGCAAAGAAAGAGTTGGGGGGAAACTAGTGATGGAAAGAGCGGGGGAAGGACGAAGAGGAGAGATGCAGGATGGAGAGCTGAAGATACAGGAATGACGGACAGGCAGACACAGCCATTCTCACCTCCACTAAGAGAAAGACATCCAGCTTTAGGGCAAGGCAGTCATAGGCAGAGAGACCTGTGGGAGGAGATTTTCAGAGATACAGAGGCACGGCTGTGGCTGTACCCACTCAGCGGTCGTGAGTATTTGGGCCGTGGGGAGGCAAAGCAGCTGAGTGATTGAGGGTCTCACCTCTGATGTCAGGGTTACCTAGGTTCGAATCTCATTATGAAAAATGCTTATTTAAAAGGCATCTATTCGGAGGATCTTGTGGAGGAAATAAAAGAATGAAAGTGAAGCCCTCAGTCGCATGGCAAACACCTCTTAGCCCAGAAGACAGAATCTCAGATGTCTGCAGATATGACCCAAGATGGTAAACCTCAGGGCTGTTTGGTTGAACCAGAAAGGGAAGCTTTCTGTGAGAGGGAGGGGCTGTCAGTTGCCACCACTGACCGCCACACAGGGGGCGTATGGGTATTTGCAGACTTTCAGATGATCTTCTAAGAGAAGCCATCGTGTCTTTTGACTCTTTCAGCTTGTAGATGCTTGCACCTGATTCTGTTTTTAATAACACTATTCAGGGATAGAAACACAACTAGGGGCCATAAACATCCTTTGGACCATAAACAGTTGAGGACTTTTGTATTAAAAAGTATATTTTGAAGTTCACGTTGTGGCACAGTGGAAGCAAAACAATGAGCTGTGGTGTAGGGTGCAGATGTGGCTCAGATCTGGCATTGCTGTGGCCTTGACCGTGGCTGTGATGTAGGCCATCAGCTGCAGCTCAGATTCAGCCCCTAGCCTGGGAACTTCCATATGCCTCGGGTGCGACCCTTCAAAAAAAAAAAAAAGGAGTTCCCACTGTAGCGCAGTGGAAATGAATCCGACTAGTATCCATGAGGATGCAGGTTTGATCCCTGGCCTTGCTCAGTGGCTCAGGGATCCGGCATTTCCATGAGCTGTGGCTGTGGTGTAGACAGGCAGCTGAAGCCCTGATTTGACCCCTAGCCTGAGAACTGCCATATGCCCTGGGTTTGGCCCTTAAAAGCACCAAAAAAAAGAAAGGAAGGTATTTTCAGTTATAATCCTTGTTTTTTATTTAACCCACTACAATGATGAGTGTAATTATGACTCATTTGCCTTTTTGTGGATGTAGGTCATTGTCTTCAGTGCTACAGAAACTATGAGAGAGGAAATAGAATATGTATCATCATAGAAACCTTAATCCAGAAAATAAATTAATAGGCACACTTGTGTACAAGTGAGGGCTCGTATTAATTTAAAACATACAAATGTGTTTTAAATTAATATGATAGGGTATTCCCTTTTAATTTTAAACAAAAAATGAATGCATCCTAAGTGCTTTCTAAAGAGCTTCCTGTTCATGGTGGTCCCATCTGTAATGGATTTCAGATGAATTAGGTGTACCTCTGGAGAGCCTGACATGCGTAATTATTTGTCATTGTCATTATCGTCATCATTCGTTTACATGTAATCAGATAGCTAACCTCGTTACCAGTCTAAAGTCTCCTTTAAATATTTCACATTTCCTCAAGGTTAATGAACTTGACACCAGGTATGCAGATTAAATGCTGTCGGGCATTTTAACAAATGAGCAAAGATTTTATGCCCAAGAAAGCATATTGCAGTGAGGGCACAGAAGAAAGATTCTAAAATGTTTATCTACAGGGTAATCGGTAAGTGACTTCTTTACAGTCAACGTTGTTGTTGAAGAGAGTAAGCTGGCAGCCGTTGCCAATTACATCACATTTGTCAGCTCACACTTTTCCACTTTCTCACCTATTTTAGGGCACACAGTCCTCTCTACTCACACTTAAAGGCCAGGGATATTTTGTGCTCGCTTTACAAAGAGCAGTATACGAAAGTGAAGGAATTTACCCCAGGTCTCTCAATGGAGGGGTTAGAATTTCAACCCAGGGAGTCAAGACTCAAGATCAAGTTCTTAATCTCACATAAATTGGTTTTCTAGAGCTTTTCACTCTGGTATGTTTCTGACTTTTCAAGCACAGTTGTAAAAGAGCAAGATGAAGAATGACATGCATAGCACACTTTAACTTCTTCACACAGTCCTGTAATACCTCCTACATGCGTATGTGCAGTTATGTGTCTAGAAGGATACCTAGTATACTCAATCGCAGGTGCCGTCTTCCACCTCTCCTACCTTTTCATTTTTAGCTTTTATTTCCTATTCTCCTGTTACAAGAATGTCTTTTACCAAGCTCATTCAACTCTCAGCCATTCTTTTTCTTGTTTGTTTCTTTATTTAGGAACTCATTATTTTAGACCCCGGCAGCCTATGTCATTTTCTGATTAAAACTTTTTTAAAAATCAACTCCTATGAAAATTTTCTCCCCTCCTTTCTGCTTGAGTGGAAGTTTTGGCTTTCGGTATGAGGCTAGACCCTATTCCTATGTGTGAATAAGTGCCCCCCTCCCAAATGAAATGCACTTTCTTTTGATTTGTTTGCAAGAGGCGATCTCTTGTCTTCTATTCTTGGTGACCTGTTGTTAACTCAGGTGGTGGTGGATGGGCGGGAAGACTTCCCTTTCTTTCTTTCTTCCTTCCTTTCTTTTCCCAATCCTTCCTTCCTTCCGTTTTTCTTTCCTTCTTTCCTTCCTTCCTTTTAATTGAGGTATAGGTGGCTTACAATATTATATTAGTTTCAGATGGACAGCATAATGAGTCACACCTTTTATAGACTATACTCCATTCACAGCTATTGTAAAATGTCGGCTGTATTCCCTGTGTTGGACAGTCAAGGCTTTTACTTTCTTAAGTAAAAGAAAGCGCACCTGGCTGTGCACCTTGGCTCAGAGCCTGGTAAACCTTTCCTGCCTAGGTGCTGGGAGCTGTCTTCTGGGCTTCTTTGGACTTCATGTCCAGGGCTGTTCATGCTCATAGTGGCCCCAGTGGTTCCTCCAAGCTCCAGGACAGGATGGAGACTGTGCAGAAGAATTCCCTAACAGAAAAGTGACTGACACCTTTTTGCCTTGATTTCCAGGGATGGGTTTTATTTCTTCTCATTCACTAGTGACTGGTTTTTGGCTGGAAGCACAGATGAGCTCTCAGGACCCACCGGTGTCTCCCCCTGGAGGACTCGGGACAATACATGATCTAGGGTGCACTCCCCACACTTTCCAACATGCTCCACGGGCATGATATTACTAACCAGGCAGAGATGGGAGAGGCAGCCGTCAGACTTCCAGGCACAACATTTTCAAGTGTCTACCTTCTCTAAAACATATCCCACCAAATGAATCTTCCATGACTTGTGCGTGCTGGCAGTTGTGGCCACAGGACCATCCTTCCCCAGTAGCTTTTCTTATGTTCTGGACACACTTAGGATGGGTTTATACATATATGGTCACTAAATCAAGGGCTGCAGGATTTTATTCATTGGAATTCATATTCCAAATCAGTTTTCAAAAGACCTGTGCTAATTTACAAGGATTTCTGGCAACGGTCCACTCCTGTCACAGTTAATCTTAGATGTTCCAGCATAGGATTCCTGGTAAGCCTCAATTAAAAAAAAAAGGGAAAGAAAGAATTTTTTTTCTATCAAAAGGGAAAGAAAGAATTTTAGCTGGTGCCTCTTTTTCCTCTTCTACTTGTAAAATCCTGTTACTCCTCATCAAGTTCGATAGATCCTCGCGATGGAAAAAGCTTGAAGTGGGGAAATGAGAGAGCAGTTCCCTTCACCAGAGACTTCCCTCTCCATCCTCCCTTCCATCCACCTCAAGGTCTTTGAGGATTTTGCCTCCCATGGGTTTGGACGGTTCGCCTTCCCTAGAGAGTTCAAGATTCCTTAGGGCACACTTAACTCATCCAGCCACGGAGCCAGTGGCCAGTGATTTCTCCAGGGAAGTGGCCCTCTCTCCGAGAACCCTCAAAAGTGTCAAGTCGCTCCAAGTCCAAAGGCTTAGTTTTGAAGGAAGAGGCTCTGTTTTAATGTTTGCATCAGCAGTGGAGTTTATAGTTAAAGGGATTAAATACAAGTTTAAGAAGTTGAATGAGGAGCTCCTATTGCTTCTCGGCGGATTAAGAACCTGAATGGTATCCACGAGAGGATGCAGGTTCAATCCCTGGCCCTCACTCCTTGAGTTAAGCATTCAGCGTTGCCATGAGTTGCCGTGTAGCTTGCAGACGCCTCTCGGATCCCACGTTGCTGTGGCTGTGGTGTAGGGCTGCAGCTACAGCTCCAACTTCAACCTCTATCCTGGGAACTGCCACGGGTGCAACCGTAAAAAGAAAAGAAGTTGCAAGGATGTTTGGCACTACATTTGAGTGCTCAAATCATACTTAAGATCCTCCCGATGTGGAAAAGGAAAAGCTAATCAGGGTATCCAGGTGAACAGGTGAAAATATGTTCCGTGTAGAAACATTGAGCCATCTTTGTTTCCTCCTTTCTTTCTTTGTTTCCTCCTTTCTTTCTTTGTCTTATTAAAGTACAGCTGATTTACAATGTTGTGCCAATTTCTGCTGTGCAGCGTAGTGACCCAGTGATACATATATATGTGTATACATATACATCTTTGTGTTCCCTTTCTTATATTATCTTCCATCATGCTCTATCCCAAGACATTGGATAGAATTCCCTGTGCTTTAAAGTAGGACCTCATTGCTTACCCATTCTAAATGCAATACTTTGCATCTGCTTATAAATCTTTTGTGTAGTTACTTTGTTTCCAGGCCATGGAATTTCAATGAGGAGAAGGACTTTGTAGCATGTGTGCACCATGTAAACCTTTTTTTTTTTTTCTGATATTCCTCCTCAGGGACATGACAAAGCACCCACTTCTCTCCATATAAAACTATTGATCCGTTATACGTAAGACCTATATGCTATTAGAGACCCGGACTTCTGTAACATCATTTTCTTTGGTTTGTTGTATTTACTCTCTCCGTTGGTATTCCTGAAATAGTGCATGCTAGGCATCTTTTTGACAGTGGCCAAGCTTCTGACTCTGATACATACGGCAAAAATAGGACAGAGGTGGAAGCACTAGCAGGGTTCCAGGATCGTGGCAAAATGGTCACTTGTAATTTAATCCACAAACAGGCATCCCTTTGTTGTTTTGTTTTGTTTTGTTTTGTTTTTTAGGGCCGCACCCGCGGCATATGGAGGCTCCAAGGCTAGGGGTCAAATCAGAGCTGCAGGGGATGGCCTACGCCACAGCTACAGCAATGCCAGATCCTGAACCCACTGAGTGAGGCCAGGGATCAAACCCGCATCCTCATGGACACTGTGTCAGGTTTTTAACCTCTGAGCCATAATGAGAATTGTAATATTTATGATATTCTTGATCTTTGTTTTTTTGGTCTTTTTAGGGCCACGCCCACGGCATATGGAAGTTCCCAAGCTGGGGTCAAATCGGAGCTATAGCAGCAGGCCAGTCACAGCCACAGCCACGCCAGATCCAAGCCGCATCTGTGACCTACACCACAGCTCATAGCAACGCCAGATCCTTAACCCACTGAATGAAGCCATGGATCGAACCTGCGTCCTTGTGGATGCTTGTCAGATTCATTTCCACTGAGCCATGACAGCAACTCCGATATTCTTGATCTTAAGCCACTTGGAAAAGCCTCCTGGGGTAGTGCCCCCTCTTTAGTCAGGAGCCTGGCACACGTCCCTTGTTTGGGTGTGCATCAGGGGGTTTTCGGAAACATGCATCATTTTATTGTCTGTTGTTCATACTCTTAACAAAATGGGTAAGTCAGCGTGCTGTCTGCATTGCTATTTGCAGTGTGGCTTGACACAGCTCCCCAGACCCCCAGAGGCAGGTTGAATATGTGTCTTGGTGGAGCAGAGCAGTTTCCTTTTCTATTTTTTTTTGCAACGTCACCACAGGAAGTGAGCCTCTCGGCCTCGGTGTTCCCCAAAACGGCAGAGGATGTTTGCAGAGGCTTACATCGCAAACTTCACTTTGAGCCGGTCTGTCTTTACAGCAGGGCTTGCCAGCCTTGAGAGTGTGATCTCACTGGGGTCACCAAGTTCGCTTCTTATACATGCTTCCTCTTTCGTAACGTAGTTAGCCGATCCCCAGTGGCGTGGGGAAAATAAGACCCCTACGTGGAGGGTATACTACCTGCCAACCTCACTTAAGTCGTGTTCGTCTGACGTTGTTGGCTGGCTGAGTTTTGTACCACCTTTTCATCCTTGATGAGCAGGGTATTTTCATTCATTTACATCTACTGCCCTTCTTATTCATGGGCATGTAGTCATCTTGACCTTGTCTTTGACCTTGTCTTGGTCCTGGGACCATGAATGTGTTGCATTTCCTAGCAGAGCCTCTTCAAGCCATGATGGAGCACTGTTACTTCAGCTCCCAATTATTGAGTTTGTTCTTGTTCTGATTTGGTGGCCATCTTCCAGCCTCTTAAAGTAATGGGTTATCCTGAGCAGAGAGGCAGAGTGGGCTGGTCATTAAGATTTGATCCCAAACATAACTGGAGTGTATCCTCAAACGACTTTTAAAACCCACTTGACGTTCGGGGCCATAAAACATTTATTTGCGATGTGGTTCAAAAGAAGAAAGCCGACGGAAAATGAAAAGATTACGGCAGCTATTTTTCAAATCCTAAAACTTGAGATCATCCTATAAATTTTGGATTCAAGGAGAAGCTGGGAAATAAGTTCCAAACCGAAGTCTCCTGTCTAGAATTGCCTCATGAAATACTGTGCTGGAGTTCTTCTGGTGGTGCAGTGGAAATGAATCCGACTAGTATCTATGAGGATTCAGGTTCGATTCCCGGCCTCGCTCAGTGGGTCGGGGCTGCAGTAGCACCGTGAGCTGCGGTGTAGGTCACAGACGCGGCTCGGATCCCGTATTGTTGTGGCTGTGGTGTAGGCTGGCAGCTGTAGCTCCGATTGGACTCCTAGCCTGTAAACTCCATATGCCTCTGATGTGAGAAAGGAAGAAAGGAAGGAAAGAAGCGAGCAAGCAAGCACGCACTGTGCTAAGAAAACACGACAGATGTAATTGTTTTTTCTCTTGCCCAGGCATGCTGCTGCCTTAGGTAGGTAGCTCTTCTGACATGCGCAGGAGTCTTTCTGGAATGATTACAGCAGAGAGAAAGATGCACCCCAGACTCGGGGCTGTACAATTTGTGCACAAAGGGGTGCCAACTAAATTGCTTTTTGGCAAATCCGCCTGAAGCTAAGGGGTAGCGCCCTGCTCCCTCCTCATCTGGGTCACACCGAGCTTTGCCCTGCCTGGGCTGACAGCGTCCTCTTTCGGGATAAGCTGCAGGAAAACCCTAGAAGCGTAGACTAGGTGATTTGGGAATAAGCATGGACAGCAGAGAAGGGAAACAGAGTCTCACATAACACTGATTTGGAGATTTTTTTTTCATTGCTTAATGATTTTTATTACAATCATAGGTGTACAAAAATCATCACAGGTTAATTTGATAGGGTTTCCATCCCAAACCCTCAGTGCATCCACCCACCCCCCCCAGCTTGTCTCATTTTGAAAACCATAGGTTTTCCAAAGTCTGTGAGTCATTATCTGTTCTGCAAAGAAGTTCATTGTGTCCTTTTTTTAGTTAATGACATGTAAGCGGTAGCATTGGATGTTGCTGTGTAATTGCCTGACTGGTTTCACTTCGCACGATAATTTCTAGGTCCTTCCATGTTGCTATAAATGTTGTTATTTCGTTCCTTTTAATGGCTGAGTAATATTCCATTGTGTGTATGGAGCATATCTTCCCTATCCACTCCTCTGTCGATGGGCATTTAGGTTGTTTCCATGACTTGGCTATTGCATAGAGTGCTGCAATGAACACTGGAGTACATGCGTCTTTTCGAGTCTGGAGATCTTTTTTTTTTTTTAATTAATTTCTTTTTAACTTTTTTGGTCTGCACCTGCAGCAAATGGAGGTTACCAGTCTAGGAACTGAATCAGAGCTACAGCTGCTGTCCTACACCACAGCCACAGCAATGCAGGATCCGAACTGTGTCTGTGACCTACACCACAGCTCACAGCAACACCAGATCTTTAACTCACTGAGCGAGGCCAGGGATCAAACCTGCATGCTCATGGATACTAGTCGGGTTCGTTCCCGATGAGCCGCAGTGGGAACTCCCTGATTTGGAGATCTTGAGGAAGGATTTGATACCTAGAACGGATGTGCTCCACTGGGGACCCATGGCCAGCCTTTCCAGGAGTTCCCCTGGGACCCAGCGGCTTCCTGCATTGCTTTGTCTCGCTCTTCAGTGACAAAAACGTCATCACCCCCAATCTTACACCCTTTGAGAGTGTCTTGATAGCAGAACTGCGTGTCTTAATATCATAACTGGCTCTGAACAGTAAGTTTCCATACTTGGCAAGTCCCATCTGGTTATCTCTCAGCAAGGAAACCTGAGAAAATAATTTCCATGAAATGATTTCGTAGCTCTGTAGCTGGGACTGAGTACTTGAATCGATGTCCAGCCAACAGTACGTACTGCGTTTCAGCAAAATTAATTTAGGTGTTGGATGGGCTACCAGTGGTGCATAAAGACAAAATTCATCAACATGCGTAGACCTGGAGATCATCATACTGAGCCAAGTACAGCAGACAGGAAAAGACTAATTCCATATGATATCACTTAAAAATGTGGAATCTAGTAGAAGTGATACAAAATAACTTTTATATCCCAGATTTTAAAAACAAACATAGTTACCAAAGAGGAAATGAGAGAGAAGAGGCACAAATTAAGAATTTGGGACTAACGTATACTCACTACTGTATGTAAAACAGATTACTAACAGGGACCTACTGAAGAGCCCAGGGAACTCTACTCACTAACGTGAAATCATCTATATGGGGAAAAAAAGAACAGATGTCTGCATGTGGGTACCTGATTCACTTTGCTGCACCCCTGAAATGAATACAACCTTGTTAGGTCAACTAGACTCTGATACAATTAAAAGAAAAAAGCACAGTTCCTGGTTAGACATGGGCTGAGTCATGAAGACAGCGTCGAAGGGACAGTCCGTGAAAATCTTTTTCGAGGACTGTCAAACATTTGATTATCAAGGTGGATATTAGAGCAGTGTTTTCAGTTCAGGGCTACCTTCCCTCCCGTGGACCTCTGGGCCATAACTGAGAAGGGTCCTACTAGCATTTCATGGATAGAGGCCAGGGACTCTGCCAGATATGCCCTCAACAAAGATTACCCAGTGGACAAAAGGTCAGTATTGACAGGCTCGGGAAAACACCACATGAGGTCCTTCAGCAGGCGAGAAGATAACATACAACTTTCCTACAGTCCCCTTCCCGAAGACCGGGACCTCTCACTGCATGCACTGGCCAAAGGGTGGAAGCCACCCCCATCCCTTCTAGAGTCTCATGACTTAAAATTATAGTTGCCCATAGAGCCTAACCAGGACTTTGTTTAAGTGACCGAGTTTAAGTGTTCCTAATGAGTCACCTGATTCTCCCTATGCTCACTTCCCACATCCTATCATTTCTGCGTTTCAGTGGCTCTTTTGTGATCTCTCCATTCTCTGGACCAAGCTTTCCTCAAAGTCCTTTTCTTCCAAGAGAATCTCATTGTGTATTTTTAATCCTCGGCACTCTGAATTTC
>PVHT021183672.1:1926025-1980386 GCA_004024745.2 Catagonus wagneri | reverse complement strand
CTGCCCTTGCTCAGCGGGTTAACGATCCGGCGTTGCCGTGAGCTGTGGTGTAGGTTGCAGACGCGGCTCGGATCCTGCGTTGCTGTGGCTGCGGCGCAGGCCAGTGGCCACAGCTCCGATTAGACCCCTAGCCTGGGAACCTCCACATGCCGCGGGTGTGGCCATAAACCCGCGGCCATAAAATGACAAAAAGGCAAAATAAATAAATAAATAAATAAATAAATAAATAAATAAATAAAAATAAAAATTAATCAAGATTCTAAGTGTTGTGCCTGGACGAGGCAATTTAAATCAAGATTTTCTGGGAGTTCCTGTCATGGCTCAGTGGTTAATGAATCCGACTAAGAACCATGAGGTTGCAGGTTCGATCCCTGGCCTCGTTCAATGGGTTAAGCATCCGGCGTTGCCGTGAGCTGTGGTGTAGGTTGCAGACGCGGCTTGGATCCCACGTTGTTGTGGCTGTGGTGTAGGCTGGCAGCTACAGCTCCTGTTAGACCTCTAGCCTGGGAACCTCCACATGCTGCGGGTGCGGCCCTAAAATGACAAAAGGCAAAAAAAAAAAAAAAAAAAGAAAAAAGAAAAAACCTAAGTTGATTTAGATCAGGATTGCTCCAGCCTCACATGAGGGATATTTGCGGCAAAGGGGAGCTTATCTTTTGCAGGGGTTAAGGGGCTCCAGTTCTGTGCACTGAAGGATGTTTAGCCATCTTCCTGGTCTTTTCACATGAGATGCCAGTGGCCTCCTCCCACTCCACTGTGAACAAAAAAATTCCTCCAGGTGAGGTCAGTGTCTCCTGCCAGGAAGACCAGCCCCGTCTGGGGGAGTCAGTTACCTAAGACGAATGCTTACTGGACGGCAGTATGTTCTTGACAATATTTTTTATTTTTATTTTTTTTGCCTTTATATGGAGCCGCACCTGCGGCATATGGAGGTTCCCAGGCTAGGGGTCTAACAGGAGCTGTAGCCGCCAGCCTTTGCCACAGCCACAGCAAAGCGGGATCCGAGCCGCGTCTGCAACCTACACCACAGCTCACGGCAACGCCGGATCCTTAACCCACTGAGCAAGGCCAGGGATCGAACCCGCAGCCTCACGGTTCTTAGTCGGATTCGTTAACCACTGAGCCATGAAGGGAACTCCCGACAGTATTTTTTATTAAGTTATACACTTATAAACATATAAGCACTCTTATATAAACATATAATATATGGTAACCTTGTCCCCATCCTTGGAATGGGGAGAAACAGTCAGTGTGCCTTTTTTTTTTTTTTTTTTTAACGTGGCGGCTGGCAGCAGATAAATACCTGATTTATTCAAGACCAAAGAGCCCGTGTTTAACAACCCATTTAGTTGGGGATATTCCTCCTTTTTTTACGGATCTACATTCATTTTGAGGCAATTACCACAACCCACTTATCAGTTTAACTTAATCAAATGTGTACAATCCCATTTTGTTAGAACACAAATCCAGAATAACGAGAGAATGGAGAAAGCTTATCTTTTTCACTGAAACCTATTACTTCTGCTATTAGAAAGAAGCCTCAAGCTGTGTCTGTCTAAATGCAAAATGCACAGGAAAGCTTAAACATGTTCAGTATTTTAATTAGACTTCTACTTGGGGGGTGGGGTGATAATGACTTTGAAGGAAGATGCTAATTAAGTGCTCCCATAGGTGACAAAGGGTCAGCTTTGGGAATTCCTCCATTAAACTTCCCAAAATTATAGGCATTATTGATTAGTTCACAGTATGAACCATTCCAGAAAATTCTGCCTCCAGTGGGTTTAGCAGATGGGGACATTGTTTTTCAACATGGAAATAAATGGTCATTTTTGCCAAGTGTGCATTTGCACTGATCTCAAAGGCCATTGCCTATAACTCAGATGTCGTTGGATTAAAAGGCAAGTTGGGGACTTAGATGTCACTGAATTTTACGGTACCATCGTCAGAGGTGAGAAATGGCCAGCTGCCTGCGTGGGGTCCAGACCCTGGCTGGGAGTCTGGGACATATGCCACGTCCAAGATGGACTGGCTGTTTAACTGCAGAAGGGCAGAGAGCTTCTTCCAGGCAACGTGCGAGCTTCTTCCAGTCAGCGGAGCCTGTTCAGTTTGTCCGTGAGGTCGTGGGGATGGGGCAACCTGAAATGGCTTAAGCTGAGCAGGGAGCTTCCAAGATGACCGGTGACTCACCAGCGGAGGCCGGTGCTCAGGGCACTCCGGGCGGGTGAGAATAATTCATAGGGCCACCTGAGAAGCTTCTCAACTGGTGAAGGATCTCGGTCGGCAATAGGGTTGTAACTGAGAAAAGTTACACTTGCCTCAGGAATGTCACTGGGCTCCTCCAAGACATTCCTCTCAGGTCCTCCAAGGAGAAAAGAGACAGGACGTAGGAAAGTTTTCACAAATCCAGAGAAATGGGCAAGAACCACCTAGGGGTTTGCTCTAAGGGGGTGTGCTCGGCTCAGGAGTAAGAAGCCCGGCTGTAAGACGTGAATCCCAAGGTCACAGATGGAATGGCATCTGGAATTCAGGGAGACTCCCGGTTTACCCCTGAGACGGAGCTTGGCAGACATCCAGAATGTGGTCTTGGGAGCTGTCGTGGGGTCACAGTCATGGTCGGGGCCACGTGAGGGGCTGTGTGTCTGGATCACAACCCAGAGACCTCAAAGGCAGTGGGCTGCCAGTGGAGCCTGTTCATGATTTTATATCCAATCCGTGGTTTCATATTCAGTCCTCAGTGTACATATGCTGATCCCCCTGTATTACCTTCAGAAAATGGAAACATCACTTTCCCACCTCTTTGATACATGTAATCTTTTTGCTTTTTTGTCTTTTTAGGGCTGCACCCGCAGCATATGGAGGCTCCCAGGCTAGGGGTCTAATTGGATCTGTAGCCTCTGGCCTACACCACAGCCACAGCAACGCGGGATCCGAGCCGCGTCTATGACCAGCTCTCGGCAACACCGCTTCCTTAACCCACTGAGCGAGGCCAAGGTCGAACCCGCATCCTCGTGGCTCCTAGTTGGATTTGTTTCCACTGCGCCACGATGGGAACTCCCTGTAATTTATTTTTTTTTAATTTATTTTTGTTTTTTAAAAATAAGGAATAGCTGATTTACAGTGCTGCACTGATTTCTGTCTATAGAAAAGTGACTACATCATAATGTATATACATACTTTTTTATATTATTATCCATTGTGTTCTGTCCCAGGAGATTCGATAAGAGTTTTCTGTGCTGAACAGTAGGAACCCATAGCTTACCCATTCTCAATGTTCTAGTTTGCATCTACTAACCCCAAACTCCCCGTCCATCCCACTCGCTTCTCCCTCCCCCGTGGCAACCACAGGTCTGTTCCCTGTCTGTGGGTCTGTTTCTGTTCTGTAGCTCGGTTCATCTGTGCCATATTTTAGATTCGACATTTTAGTGATATTGTATGGTGTTCGGTTCTCTCTTTCTGACCTACTTCACTTAGGACCAGAGTCTCCAGTTGCATGCATGTTGCTGCAGATGGCATGATTTCATTCCTTTTCATGGCTGAGTAGTATTCCATTGCATGTACGTACCACATCTTTTGTTAAAGTTTTGTTGAAGTATACTTGATTTACAAGGTATGATCATTTCTGCCGCACGACGAAGTGGTTCAGTTGTACATGCACACACATCCATTCTTCTTCAGATTCTTTTCCACGCGGATGATCACAGAATGTTGGTAGAGTTCTCTGTGCCGTGGTGTCGATCCCCACTGGCCAGTCGCCCCATACACCTCAGGGCACATATGCTAACCCCCTGTATTCCCACCGTGTAATTGATTTATCCAAACATATAGCCCCGAGTGAGCTTTTATTTTTAGTACCATCGAGACTCGAGATAAAGCCTCCCTTTGCTGAAGAATATAAAAATAGAGAAATCCAGATCCGTACCAGTGCGGGATGTTTTTTTTTGTTTGTTTGTTTTTTGTTTTTTTTGTCTTTTGTTGTTTTAGGGCCGCACTCGTGGCATGTGGAGGTTCCCAGGCTAGGGGTCTAATCGGAGCTACAGCTGCCGGCCTACACCACAACCACAGCAACGCAGGATCCGAGCCACGTCTGCAAACTACACCACAGCTCACGGCAACACTGGATCCTTAACCCACTGAGCGAGGCCAGGGATCGAACCTGCAACCTCATGGTTCCTAGTCGGATTCATTTCTGCTGAGCTACGACGGGAACTCATTTTTGGGGGGGGGGGTTCCTCTGCTAAATTATTAGTATCATTCTTATCTCTTAAGTAGGTAATTTGGGAACAGCAAATTGGCCAGAATCACTGAACCAGAAAATGCCTTCTGCATGAAAATAACCTTTATTATCTTGCCAGAGGCAAATAACAACAATTACTCTATGGGTATTTGTCACATGTCATCCACAGAAGGGTCTCTAACAGTGCAGAAAATGAGAAAGGAAGAGGTTAAAATAATAATCAAGAGGGGAGAACAATGCCCAAACCATTAGTTTGGAACAAAGGAATATGAGTGCAGCCTGGCACCCCAATACATTTCCTCGGTAGACCAGCCGTGCTTTCTATCCTCAGCAGGTGATTTCGTGACCCTCGGCTCTGAGCTCCCGAGTAGCAGCTGTGGCTTCAAAGGGGAAGGATGGTCTCTGTCCTCAGCTTCTTGTAGCAGCTGTGGGAGCTGGTGTTGAGAGTCGGAAAGCAAGGCAGAGACGCAGCTTTTGCAGGAGAAATCAAGTTAGATCCGTGTTGATCTCTGCCTGCTCCTTGGCAAAGTCTGGGCGAGTCAGTTCTGGAGGTTGAAGCTTGTGATGGAGATTTTTTTTTTTTTAGGGCAACACCTGAGGCCTGTGGAAGTTCCCATGCCGGGGGTCGAACGGGAGCTACAGCTACTACCCTATGCCACAGCCATGGCAACGCCAGATACAAGCCACATCTGTGACCTATGCCTCAGCTTGTGGCAACACTGGCTCCTTAATCCACCGAGCGAGGCCAGTGATCCAGCCCTCATCCTCATGGATACTAGTCAGGTTTTTAACCCACTGAACCATACTGGGAACTCTTAATGATGATGGAGATTTGATGCCTCTAGGGTCATCATCACTCAGATGCACAGATAGCAATTGCTTTCACAGGAGTAGTTTCTCAAGGTCAAAGCCGTTTTTGCGGAATGGCAACTTTTTAAAAAAACTTAGGTCAGTGGGATCACGAAGGACAGTTTTCTTGGGCAATGGAAACCGAGCAAGGTTCATGTTAAATGAAGAGGGCAGGGCAGGGCAGTCGAGGTCCGCTTGCCCGCCTTGTGATGGTCCCGGCTGGGTCAGGGGTTTGCAGTCTTCCTCACATCCCGGGCCCTTTATGGACCTGGAAATTTCTTCATGATGCCTCCAGGCCGCCAGAAAGATCTAACTCCTTGTTTCCTAACACCTTAAGAAGGATCTGTATACCAACATTGCAGTCAACATGAAAAAATACATAGGAAACAATGAGAGAAAGTACATTTTTTTTATGTCTTTCTTAAGTGACCACGGCTACTTACAAGTGCGATGTGTATGTCTTTTGTCAGCCTTGAAACGAGGTTGCATTCACCCAGCCTCACTCCGTTACACTTTGATTTTCATGGCAAGAACCCAGCACTCGGCTTTGCAAAGCTGTGACCCTGTTAAGTGACAGCATGGAAAGGAACGTAGCACAACTGAGAACAACCTCCAGCAAGTAGCTTGCAAACATCTGACAGAGTCAAGTCTTTGTTTGTTTGTTTTGGCAGCACCCACAGCATGTGGAAGTTCCCAGGCTAGGGATCAAAACTGCACCACAGCGGGAAGTCGAAATGCTGCACTTAGAACGCTGAATCCTTCACTCACTGCACCACAAGAGAGCTCAGAGTTTATTTATTTATTTATTTTGGTTTGTGTTTTTCTCATTGTCTCTATCGTGTAATCCATCACTGCTGGTAACTTTCTTTGCTTTACAGCATCCAAAAATATGAATAGCATGTTATCAACATACTATATCTGAGGTGGTGTTAAATAAATGCTAAGAGGACAGGATTCCTGTATAATGCAATCTAGACCGTTCTAGAGGCCAGGAGCAGAAACAAAGCTGAGAATCGAGAAGATACATTTTCAGGTTGGTTCGCTTTGGCAAAGGAAGCAGGGACGTCAAACTGTAACAGTTAATCTTCCGGCGAAGGTTCCATGTGTAATCTCATCAGGATGGGTGGGGCCGAGGCCACCCTGCAGGGATAAAGGCAGGAAAGGGTAGAGAAGCAGTGAAGGCAGCCTGAATGCTCTAGAGTTCTTTCCGCGTGAACCACCCCATTAACTCCAAGATGTCTATCTGTTTGCCTTATACGTTTTCGGTGTCTTAGGATGGCCTGTGGATGCAACTACCCGTGTCTGCTTTTGCATCTTGGAAGCTCCATAAACACTACGTAAACAACGGGTGTGGCTGTGACCAAGAAAGTGGTCTCTGTCAATAGGTGCACGTTTTGTTTACACGGGTTATCCGACCAAATGGCTTTGTGATATTTGTGCAAGCATGTCCTATGCTGGATTGTAGAAGAGTGCTTCAAAGGTGAACATAAATCTTAATGGTTTCATTGAATTTGGATAAAAATCTAGGTGTGGGAACACTTCATCTGTGTGCTGGGTAAAGGATCGGGGCTCAGAGGTGTGACTTGGTAAAGGTCAGACCGTCTTCCGTGCAGTCGGCCTGATCCTCAGGTTCATACCAGTTCCTGAGAACTGACAAAGCCACGTGGCTTTCCACTCCACTGTACTGAAATGGAGTTTGGACCCAGCTTTGCAATGAATTGCTCCTAAACTTCTGTGCTGCACAACACCTGCCCTGGAACGTGTTGGCTTTTAATCATTTAAAAGCCGAGATAGCCATTTCCCTCTCTCCTTGTATGTACTGTTCAGCTGCAAAAGACTCTAGAAAAGCAAGGGATACCTAAATTACAAGTTCCTTCCTCTCAGACCTGATACCTTAGTTCCCTTGTGCTTATCCACTCAGGTGTTTGCACAGCACTGTCCATGTCCAATACGTTTGGCGAACTCTTCTGCTGAAAGAATGCTTCAAGTTTTTATTATTCACATCTCAGTGTCTCTTTTTTTCTCCCCAGCACTGAGGTTTATTGATTCCTTGTCATTTCTTAATTCTTCATGTGTTGGCTATCACGCCTTCTTCTCTTGGGTCTTCTTGCTTCTGGGATCATGGCTTGACATACAGGGAGTAAGCGATTGTTCTTTAGAGAGACAAAACTGTTCTCTATTTCAGGGAATATTCCTTTTCTTTTCGCCTGCTCTCAGAAGCATTTTTGTTTTAATTGCTTAGAATCCTAGAGGCATAGCACCGAAAGGAAATAGCGGAGGTGGTCAGCATCATGATAGGAAAGCCGAGAAAGACACACACCAAATCCAGTTTGGAGAGTGATGTCATGACCTCGCAAAGGAAAATGCAGTGCTGCATCATATTGTCTGATAGAGGCTCTCCTTGTACAGGCTCGTCTCAAACCTGTGCCCCGTTTTAGCCACTGTGAGCACACAGACAGGACAGACCCCATTCTGGGCTTGGGGGAGCTCTGTCCGGTTGGGAAACTGCCGAGGAAAGAAGCAAAGGTACTGCAGCCTGGGGAGGACTCTGGTGAAGATTCGCCCAGGGCTCCTGCGAGGACACGAGGGTGGACTGTGAATGGAGGTCGTCTGGAGATTTCCCGGGCCGGCCTGTGGGGCTGAGGCTCGGCAGCACCATGTAGCCAGTAGAGCAGAATTAGAAAAGAATCCGGGAGAGCAATCAGTGCAGACGGAACAAAATGGGGATCTCCTCAGGAAAGAGAACGGTTTGGACTCGTGAACATTTCCAAATGTACAGAGCAAAATTAGAGCATGATATCATGGAGCCCACTCTTGAATAATAAATCCTGATGCGTCTTTATCACTCACGACACCACCCCCTTCCATGTTCCATGCTCTTTGTCGGGTGGCTGTAGTTTTTTTCCACCAGGGAAAAGCCATCTCTCCCTTCCCTGGGTCTTGGGCTTGGTTCCGCAGCTCGTCTTGGCCAGTGGGACATAGGAGAGGCTTGTGATGTGTTCGTGTGACGAAGCAAGCCTGGTTCATCATCCGCTGTGGTCCTGGAAGAAAGAACCTCACGGATCTAGCCCCTCCAAAGATTACGTGAAATGCATGGAGTTCTGTGGAGGAGAGTGAAGCCTAGACAGGCTGGCAACCAGATGGCTCGCAGACACAGGAGAGGATAAACAGTAGTCTCCTTTGTCACTCAGTGGCAGGGAGCTTTGTTACAGAGCAGACGCTGACTCTTACACCCACAGGGGCAGCACCGTGCTTTAGGCAATAGTAGCTTTTTGGACATAAAAAATTGTCTTTCAATTAATTTTTTTTGAAGTAAATAGAAGACATCATGACCTTTCATTCCAAAAATTCCTCTTAAAATGGTCAGGGTGCCATGACCAAAATCACAGTACTGCTTTCATGCCTAAGGGTGATAATAGCCTGAATCCTATAGGACACGGGCTGTATGTAAGTTTTCCCAGTGCCTGCAAATCGAGCGTTTATAGACTGTCTGTTCCAAGCAGGATCTGTTGAAAACTGCTTCATTACATCTCCCCAACCTCACCATTTTTTGAAGAAATGATATTGACTTGCTGGGAAAAAAAAATCGGTTGTGTGCTGGCGTGTTTTGGATTTGTCTGATTGTTTTCTCGGGCTCCCTTACTGGCCGTCCATCTCCCGTACTTCCCATCTCCTGCCAGGTAGTTCTGAAGGCTTTCTGGATTCCATGTGAACAGTTTATTCCGAAACCTTCCTAGGTGTTGTGTGAAGAATCACATCCAGAGTTCCATGGTGGCTCAGTGCCAACGAACGCAACCAGTATCCATGAGGACACAGGTTCGATCCCCGACCCTGCTCAGTGAGTTAAGGATCGTTGCCGTGAGCTGTTGGCGTAGGTCGCAGTTGCAGCTCGGGCCCCGCGTTGCTGTGGCTGTGGTGTAGGCCTTGCCACTGCAGCTTCCATTCCACCCCTAGCCTGGGAACCTCCACATGCTGCAGGTGCGGCCCTAAAAAAGCAAAAAAAAAATTACTTCAAGTGACCCACGGGGTTTGCTTGTCCAACGTAGACGTCCTAAGACTGAGCAGTCAGTGTAGAGCCTGAGCCCGCCTTAATAGGCTTATGTCTGCTTGCCACCACTCCTCACCCGGAACCAGCGATTCTGTGGGCTGTCATTGTGGCAACCTGTGAAAATCTAGTTCCCAGTGGTCTTTTTTTTTTTTTTTTAATTTTGTTATTACGGTTGATTTACAATGCTCTGTCGAACTTTGCTGTGCAGCAAAGCAACCCAGTCATGTATATGTATATATGATATGTACATAAAAAATATATAAAAGATATATATGTGTATACATGATGTATATCAAAGATATATATTTTTTTCTTTCTTTTTCTCACATTATCCTCCATCATGTTCCATCACAAGTGACTAGAGTTCCCTGTGATCTTTTTTTAATGAGCTTTTTACTTTCAAAAGACTTTTGACTTTACAGAAAAGTCAAAACAGTCGAACAGACTGTTCCCATCCACACCATATCCCGTTTCCCCCACGAGTGACTTCTTGCATTAGTGCTGAGCATTCCTCCTAATTACTGAACCTGTATCAATACATTTCTGGAACACGGCTCCATGCATATTCAGATTTCCCCAGTCTTCTCCTGGCGTCGTCCTTCTGTTCCAGGACCCCAGCCAAATACCGCAGTGCATTTAGTCATCTCCCCGCCTTAGACAGCTTTGGGCTGTGACAGTTTTTCAGACTTTCCTTGCTTTCGATGACCTTGGGAGCTCTGAGGCATGCTTGTTCTGTATCGTGTAGAGTGTGTGTCCCCGTGAATTTATCTGATATTTTTCTCGTGACGAGATGG
Source organism: Catagonus wagneri (assembly GCA_004024745.2). Taxonomy (NCBI): domain Eukaryota; kingdom Metazoa; phylum Chordata; class Mammalia; order Artiodactyla; family Tayassuidae; genus Catagonus; species Catagonus wagneri. Next base: position 1,970,461 of record PVHT021183672.1, on the reverse strand, counting down.
CGGTCACGGGTTTGGAGGGAGGCAGAGCATAGGGTAAAGTGCCGTTTCCATCGTGTCGGGTCAGGGTGCGCACATATATGACCTTCACTGTTGATGGTGACCTTGAGCACCCGTTTTCGTGCTTGCCGGGTATCTTCTCTATAAAGTCACTCTTAAAAACCTCCTGCCTGTGCTGTCGTCTTTGGAAGAAAATCACACTCAGGGACTTGTTCTCCACCACCTTGATGGAGAGAACAAATTTTGGGGGCTACTTCTTGATGAGGGATTGGTCTAGTTTCTCCTGTTTATTTGTCGACACTTTCCTTTTTATCTCCATGGACTGCTGGGTAATTATTTCATAATTTGGATGAGCAATACTATATTCATTTTGCCCATGAAACTTTACATAATGGTTTTGCCACCTGTTGATCCTTGCTCGATACATATTTTTTATTACAAATTTGTAAAGGAGCTGTTTGTTTTAACCCTGTCTTTCCTCATGCGTTTATTAGCTTGCACGTGTTTGCAAAGAAAAGCTTTGCTTCTTTATCTTGGGTGACCCAGTGCCCTGAGCTACCTCTTCTCTGGAGAAGCAGGATAGAGTCTATTTAAAAAAAAACAAACAAAAAAAAAACCAACCGTATTGGAGTAGAGTTGATTTACTGGTGCTGTATTAATTTCAAGTGTACAACAAAATGACTCAGTGACATGTATACATGTATCTGTTCTTTTTCAGATTCTTTTCCCACATAGGTTATTATAGACTATTGAGTAGGTGTCGCTGTGTTCTCCCGTAGGTCCTTATTGCTCATCAGTTTTATATATAGTTTTGTGTGTATGATAATCCCAACCTCCTAGCTGATCCCTCATCGCCCATGTTTTTCCCTTTGGGAACCATAAGATTGTTTCCAAAATCTGTGAGTGTGTTTCTGTTCTGCCGGTAAGTTCATTTGTACCATTTTTTATTAGATTCCATGTGTAAGTGATGTCAGGACAGAGTCCTGTAGCCCTCTTGTCACTCATTTTCAGTGCAAGGAGTTGGTGTGATGGTCTGCAGGCAGCGTGTCGTAAATCTGATGTTTCAGGACGTAATCGCTCGAGCAGTTACGACGTGGACTCCCTTCACGTTGTTTCAAATACCCCTCCCAAGAGCCACAGAATTAAATCGCGCTTGGAAAATGGAATCAATAGCCTAGGATGACCAAGCTCAGAAGTCCATGCTATGCTGGAAACTCATGTCTGCTGGTTCTAGAACCTACCATCTTAAGAGCCACGCTCTCATGGCCCAAGCACACCTTCCTTCTTTACCCATCCCCCCTTTCTTTTTCACTCTTCAGTGGAGCCAGCGAGGGCCAGCCTCCAGAATCCATATGGGTCCCCTCCCAGTCTCCATAATATTACACACTTTTTCTTCTTAAGTCCTCCCGATTTTCTAAGCATTAGTCTCCACCTCCATGTGCCCCTGCTTAGATCTGAAAATATCTGTAGACGGTTGAATGTTTTGTTAAGTAACATCGGTATCCACTTCCATCTCTCCCCCAGCTTTTGTCCATTTAAACTGGAAGAATGTCACCCCTCATCTGTCCCTCATCCATCCAGCCTTCACCTGGAAATCTGTGTGCGTCATCCTTTTCTCTCCTCCAGCCTGGTTTTGCATGTTCGGTCGGTGTGGGGAGAGGACCACTCCTCCGGCTGCCTAAGCTGCAGGTGCACCACGCATGCGTGTCACGAAAGACAGATTGCCATGGACATGTGTGTGGTCACCCCTTGTTTGGTTGTGCAGTGAAAGTAGAACCTGTTAACATTGCCTTGAACATTGTCGTCAGCCGTGCTGAGTAGCTGCCTTGGGTGCCTAAAGGGAGGAGTCGGTCGTGCTTGTGAGAGCTCTAAGATGGGAGCACGTGTGCCAGCACAGTGCCTTTATCCCGGAGAAAAGGGAGCAAGGGGACAAAGAGCACAGCTCTGCGGATTCTGCAGACACCTGTGGACCGGCCGCATCCCGTTTCCCAGAGCTTTACCTGTTTCCTGGTAGTCTGTGGGGGCTCCCGAGAGCACACGCACTCGTTAAAGCCTGCCAGAGAAAACAGTGCTCTCACGCAGCTAGAAGAAAGTGAAATTCCTTCCCTGCTTCTCGAAAAGGAGAAGCTTAAGTAGAGAGCTGTGCGTGTTGTGTTTGGGTCTCCCTGAACGACCAGAGGGGGACTTCATGGCAGTGCCCGGCAGCGACGGGAGAGGCTTTAGTTTAGATTACATGCGGCTAAAGGACTCATTTATCTACTCGCGTCTCTCTCTTTTTTTTTTTAATTGGTAAAAGCTTTGTTTACTCATTCACTCATTTATTTTTTAATTTTATTGGAGTGTAGGTGACTTACAATACTGTGTTAGCTTCAGGTGTACAGCACAGGGAATCAGTCAGGCCTAGACATCGCTCTGTTCCTTTGCAGAGTCTTTTCCCGTATAGGCCACCGCAGAGTATCGAGTCAGGTTCCCGTGCGGTGCAGTGGGTGTCTGTTACTCATCCGTCCCATCTGTAGGGCTGTGCACACGTCCATCCCGACCCCCCATTTTATCCCTGTCCCCCACGTTTCCCTGCTCGTGCTTATTTTCAGCCTGGTATCTAATCCTAGTTCTTCATCTTCCAAACGATGCAGGAACCTCACCTGTGTACATGCTGGGGCGGGGAGGGCTGTGTTAACAGGGTCCGCAGGGTCGGGTGCCGGCCCTCGTTTCGGTTTCCTACACAAGTAGCTCTCAGTGTGGTCCGGGAGCACCTGCGTCCCTTCCTTGAGCCTGTGGGAGATGCCACCTCACGGGCCCCACCCAGACCTCCTGAATCACAGCCTGGAGTTACGCGACATCCTCATGTGACGCAGACACCGGACAGCCTGAGTGAGCCGACTTGGGCTGGGCAGGTTCGGGACTGCCTATTAGAATCGCTTGGCCACCTGTCAAAAACTGCTGATGCCCGCGGGCCGAATAAGTCCTGGAGACGTGATAGAGAGCCCGAGGGATGCACACTTACTGGCCCTGGGTTGTACACTTGAAATCTGCTGGGAGAACAGATCTTAATTGTTCTCACTGCAAAAAAAAAAAAAGGTGCTACGGGAGGTGACTGTCGTGGTGATGAACTTGACTTGATGGTGAAATTTTCGCAGTGGATGCATACAAGCAATCTAGATCCTTCTGCATACGCCGCTCCCTTTCTGCTCCCCCAAGTCTGATCTGAGCACCTGGATGAGAGTCACCTGGGGCTCTTTCCGTGAGGAAAGTCTTATGTCCTTAGAAATTTAAAATCTCGGGCCATGCTGGAGACACCCTGGCTCAGAGCTGGGGGAGATCCCGGCACATGGATTGTGAGTTGCAGGCCCCCTGGGACTCCCTGCCCATGTCAGAATCCACCTCCCCAGCTTATTGGACTTCTCCGTGTGCTCAGGACTTCTCCGTATGCTCAGTTCCTCCATCTCTGCCCGGTCCTCATTGGGGGATTCTAAACTCGGGTGCGATCCTTTGACTCAGATCTGCTGTGTGTCTGACCTTCGTTCTTGCTTCCTGAGCCAGGTTTCTTTCCGATTCAAAGTTGTGTGTTTCTCTACATCTGGAAAAATGAGCCTTGTGTTTCCTTAGTAGGTGAGTGGGGGGTGGTTAATCTGTAATTGGTCACCTAGGATGATCAGCTTGTTACAGCAGCACAGCAGGAAAGATCTGAATCCCCAAGAAAGATGATAAATCCGACAACGTTTTGGCATTTGGGCTCCTGTAAGAACGTAGGTGTGTAAAGCATTCTTCACGACCATAGATTGGGAGTTCCAGTCGTGGCTCAGTGGAAACGAATCAGACTAGCATCCATGAGGACGCAGGTTCGATCCCTGGCCTCGCTCAGCGGATTAAGGATCTGGCGTTGCCGTGAGCTGTGGTGTAGATTTTAGATGTAGCTCAGATCTGGCATTGCTGTGGCTGTGGCGCAGGCCAGCGGCTCCAGCTCCAGTTTGACCCTAGCCTGGGAACCTCCATATGCCATGAGTGCGGCCCTAAAGAGGCAAAAGACAAAAACAAAGACCATAGGATGGCTGCTGCTGGCTAACTGCCACCAGAGAAGCCTGTGACGGAGAATGGGCGAACGGCCCGGGCTTTGCTACTTCCACTTACATGTCATGCAGTATTTCTCCAGTAAAAATATAGTAAAATGTGGATTCCAATAAAACAAGGTAGCCTCAGTGAAATTTACTGTGTTTCCTAGCTCCTCATGGATGAGGGAGTGGAACAGGTTTGGCGCACAAATGAACTAGCATACCCTTATCGTCATCCCTGGCGACTGAGTCCGTCCTAAGAGTGCCTTAGGTTTATGTGGTCATGGATGATTCCACTGAACGGGAATGCGCAGAATGGAACAAGCACAGTTGTCATGTTTGATGTTTCTCCGGCTCCTCGCCTTTTCCCCAAATTTCTGCCCATTACCTGTTCTCGCTGACCCTGCACTGACCTTTTTCTTACGATGCAAAGGGAAGGTGACCGTGGTTCTTGTGAATTGTCTTAACTGTGGATTTCACAGGACAGTGAAGTCCGGCTACCTGTAAGGAGACGGGGTAGGCAAGAATGAAGATGAAGTTTCTCCTTTGGGAGCTCCTGCTGTGGCCCAGTAGGTTAAGGAGCCAGCATTGCTGTAGCTGTGACACACATTGCTGCTGCAGCTCAGATTCAGTCCCTGGCCTGGGAACTTGCATATGCCGTCAGGGTAGCCAAAAAAGAAATTTCAAGAAATTCTCTCCTTTGAATTGCTGCTGCCATGTGCATATGGAAATACCTCAGCAGACTGGAGACGCTCCCGGTGGATGAGAGACCCAGGTGCTTTAGAAGCCCTGCGTTTATCACCAGGGCATCTGTGAACTTGGGACGTTGACTTCCGTGCCTGCCTAGCCTGTCCTGCGCTCGCTCCCTGGGCCTCAGAATACCATGCAGCTGCCTCTGCGGATCTTCTCAGACACTCTGTGCTCTTTCAACATAAGAGTATCACAGAAAATAATGCCACAGAGCAAACGTACGGGCTCCACCAGTCCGGGCCAGCGAAGCTAGTAAGTCTGTGTGATTCATTAATAGAATTGACTACCAATAAGATGATGGATGGACGTCTTTTTCAGAAACGGAGGGTGTTCACGGATGGGATTGTGGTGAGTGGGAAGCAGAGTCCTAGCGCGTGTGAAGCGGTGCCTCCAATAAAACCTGTGTGTGGCGTATTCCCGATAAGGGGAGGTCAGATGTTGACATCACATCCCAGCATGACTTTCTCGCCCACGTTGTGTTTTCATCAGAAAATTTCTGAAATGTGAAATCCACAGTGACCCTCCCTGGCCCTTATGTTGTTCTCCTCACTACGTGTAATCCTGCCTTTAGGGTGCTGGAGATGGTTCAGAAGTGAGGAAGATGGGGTAAAGTAATTATCTTAGGAAATGGCTTTAAAGAACACCCTCGTGCCTTTGGAGACAGAATGGAATGGCTCCCGTTGGACAAGTGAACGTTTTTCCCGCTGGGTGCCCAATACCCTTTCACAGCTCATATTCACTGAAAACCTGTTAACCCTAATTTGCTAACCTGGTTACTTGGTGGTGGTCTCTACAAACCTGAGTTGGGGGGGGTCTTACTAGGTCTCAGCAGAGCTTCGGGATTCTGCAGTGCAGTCTGAGTTCACATTTACAATATTCAGTGGTTTTTTTCAATGTATTCCCCAGTGGAGTTTTCAGAACGCTATGAATCGTCAATTTGAATAATTTGAAAAAATGACATTCATCAAAAAAAAAAAAAATAGATGGATCCCGGAGTTCCCTTTGTGACTCAACAGGTTAAGAACCTGACTAGTATCCCTGAGGATGCCGGTTCCATCCCTGGCCTCGTTCAGTGGGTCCTGGATCTGGTGGTGTCGTGAGCTGTGGTGTTGGTCGTAGACACAGCTAAGATCCCACGTTGCTGCAGTGTAGGCCGGCGGCTGCAGCTCCGATTCAACCCCTAGCCTGGGAACTTCCATATGTTGCCAGTGTGGCTCTGAAAAGCAAAAAAAAAAAAAAAAAAAAAAAAAAAGTAAAAAAGTTCCATCTACACATAGATATACCCTATGGAGTTCCCGTTGTGGCTCAGTGGTTAACGAATCTGACTAGGAACCATGAGGTTGCAGATTCGATCCCTGGCCTCGCTCAGTTGGTTAAGGACCCGGTGTTGCCATGAGCTGTGGTGCAGGTTGCAGACACGGCTTGGATCCCACGTTGCTGTGGCTGTGGCGAAGGCCGGCATCTACAGCTCCTGTTAGACCGCTATCCTGGGAACCTCCATATGCCGCAGGTGTGGCCCTAGATAAGGCAAAAAGACAAAAAAAAAGATTAAAAAGTAAACGTGGACATACCCTAAGAGGATTTCCATTCTTTGTATCTCTGAGAATATTAAAAATAATCCAACTACTTGTTCGAGGAACACTTTTATTTCCCTCACTCTCTGTCGTCTCATATTTAGGACCTCTCATCCAACAACCTTCTCCCCAAACCATCCCTCCTTTTCCCCAGCTCAGCCACTTCCTGCCCTCTTCTCTCAGCTCACATGTCTACCGAGGCAGAAAAGATGTACATGTTTTTATTAGAATAACACTGAGTCATTTTTGGCTTAGTTTTTCTCATGTTAAGTCTCTGTACTTTAGGATGGAGTGTAACATCTGCTTCCCCAGCACACTGTCAGAGGAAAGATGAAAAGAGTTAAATTAAGCCAGCGAATCGCCCTCTGAACAGTCAGCCAAACGGGTGTCCATGAGCAGAGCAACACACCAGGAAGGCAAGTCCTGGATTTCAGGGTCTTTCGTCCTAATATTATTAACAGTTTGTCAAATCCAAGGGCACAGGGCAAAATCAAGAGCTTTCCCATGATCTGAGACTTGAAAGCATCACAGATGTCTTCATGAATCCAATTTAAATAGCTTCCTACCAGCTGGAATCACCAGCAGGTCTTAAGGTTCACTCTTGAAGCATGAAACCCATATTCAAAAACATCAAGATGTCTGAAATCTAGTGAGGAAACTTTGCAGTCCAGTGAGATGTGCTTTTGACCACAGGGACTGCCCTTTGGGCAGAATACCTGAGGCCAAGCAGCAATGCAGGGCAGAGGTGCTGGCCTGTGCTACAGAGAGAACGCACGTCTGTCAGGGATTAATCTTGAGCAGAAGCAGTGCTGAGTCAGGGCCATCTCAGAAAAGAAGGGTTCCGGCGTTCTTTAGAGGCAAAGCCAAGACTCCTGGGGGCCAGGTGCTTGCATTGTCGCCAGCCAAAGTGCGTTTCAGCTGCATGTCAGTTGGAGTTAGCATCAGAAAGAGGAACTATGTTACACTCTGCAAACATTTTTTATTTCTTGCTCTCTGTGGAGAATTTCGTGTTTACCCTTCATTGCCTGATAAAGGCTCTGTTGGAACTTTTCCAGGCTCATCTCCCACCAGTTCATTGGGATACCAAAGATACTGACAGGTGGGAACATTGAATCTGCTCTTCCAAATGGATGTTGGTGGCGTGTGTTTTACAGCCTTCCCTCAGGTGGCCCAAGGAGAACTTCAGAGGAAAATAGGGAATTCTGTCTGCGGCTCAGCTTGACCAGCATCCATGAAGACCTAGGTTCGATCCCTGGCCTCACTGAGTGGGGTGAGGATCCCACGTTGCCACTAGCTGCAGTGTAGTTTGTAGATGAGGCTTGGATCTGGTGTTGCTGTGGCTGTGGTGTGGGTTGCTGCTGTAGCTCTGATCCAACCCCTAGCCTGGGAACTTTCATATGCTTCAGGTGTGGCCCTAAAAAGAAAAAAAAGTAAACCAATTGTCGCTGTCTAGCACAAGATAAAAAAAAAAATGATAGCAATTATCTTGTTATTTAATAAGTTGAAGATGGAAGGTTACTACAAAGACAGGGTCTCAGGCATCATCCTGGAGAGCAGTGTCCAGAGTGAAACAGGCAATGACCTGGCTGGACTCTGTGCATGTTGGAAAACCCCTGGAGGGCTGGAGTTGGTCCCTGGGACAAGGACCTAGATGCACTTGAACACATTCGAGAAACGTTGGCTCCATGGTGTGATGGGATAAGCTAACTACGGTGATATTGAGGAATTAGAGACTCTTGACCTTGGAGAAGAAGCAGCCCGCGGGGGATATGATTCCATATCTCAAAACCCACCCTATGGAAGAAAACTGTCCAGCGGGATAAGCTGGCAAAGACCTTCTCCACTAGGCTTTGAGGTTACAGAGCAGCCTCTTAGAGGATGGGTGTGTCCATGGTCTCCAAGATTCCTCGGGGTTTTCAGATTCACTAGAAGGACTCATAGGACTCAGAAGCTGGTGTGCCCATGGTTACAGTTTATCACTGTGAATAGACACAAAGCAAAATCAGCAGAGGTTTAAAAAGTGGGGCGGGGGCGCATGGGGTGAAGTCCAGGGGAAACCAGATGCAAGTTTCCGAGAGAGCCCTCCCGGTGGAGCCCCACAGGACACGCTTAATTCCTCCAGCCGTGAGCTGGAGAACGACTTGGGCAGTCTCGTCTACTGGGAGTGCTCCCTGGGGTCTCCGAAACCCCGTGTTTTTATCTATGGTCAGTCACTTGGGGTCATGGAGGGCGTGTGGCTGCACATCGTTTCTCAACCTCCAGGACCCTAAAGGGAGAGCAGAAACGCCTGTGTCTGTCACGTGACCTGCGCTCTGCAGACTGTCTGGGACGTGTGATTCGAAGTCCCGGGTGTGGAAAGCACTCTCCTGAGTTGCAACATCCCCAGAGCTTAATTTACAAGAGTTACCAAAATGGGCATTTCTTGGGAGTGGGCAGTTCGGGCCAGGTCTGTAACTTCCCTGTGCAGGGTCTCACGTTTAAACACAGCCCCCTTTGACTGCAGCCTCCTCCTGCCTGGCTCCCGGTGGGAGAGTGGGGTAATGGGAGCCAGAATCGTTTGGGGTTAAAATCCTTCTCTATCCTTTATACATTCTATGAATTTTAGCAAATGACTCACCGCAAGTTGAGCAAGTTGCCCCGCCTAAGATACTTCGGTGAACCTTGAACGAAATAACTAGCTCGGGCTGTAAAATATACCCAGCACGCCAGTGGGGTCCAGCAGATGGTCTGTGAATGCTTGTCTCCTTCTCCCGTGAGTCTGGGAAGGTGGGACTCCCGGTGAGTCATTAATTAGGCCCTTTTCCACACGTTCTTCAGCCATTTGCAAACTTCAGCGGGCCCATACAGTAACTGCGGAGGTTGATAACATACGCATTAGTTGGTTTCGGAGAGGGGCCTGATGCTTTTGAGTTTTTAACCAGCTTCAGGGTGATGTGGATGCCGCTGGTCCCCAGACCATGTGTTAAGTAAAGAGACACTGTGACACACTCTGTCTTTCTGGTTGTGGCAGGATCATATCATGGAGAAATATCAGAGCATAGATTCACTGCAGGCTCTCTGCATTTCCACACTCAGTCTCCCCCTTCCTTTCCGGGCACATCGCCTCAGTCTTGTAGAACTTACATCGATGTGGAACAGCCGTTCTCAAATATGACTCTTCAGAGCATTACCAGGCTTTCTAGTTAAAAGTGGAGTTTTCTAGTTAAATTTGGGAGTTCCCGTTGTGGCTCAGTGGGTTAAGGACCCAACATAGTGTCCTTGCTCAGTGGGTTAAGGATCTGGTGTTGCCTCAAGCTGCAGCGTAGGTAGTGATCGTGGCTAGGATCCAATGTTGCCATGGCTGTGGTGTGGACTTTAGCTGCAGCTGATTTGACCCCTGGCCCAGGAACTCCCACAGGCCATGGGGGAAAAACTGTCGATTCTGGGTCCCCACCCCACCCCCGACCGTGGTTCAGCTGTGAGAAATTCAGGACTAGAGTGTTTTCCTGAGTCTTTTTTTTTTTAATGGGAAGAACCCTGGGCCATTGGGTTTGGGCCCTGGAGCCTCAAGGATTTCTATATGAAGGAGCTCCAGCTTGTCCAGTGCATGGCAATGAGAATATGGAAGCTGTTTAGAAGCTGTGTTTATGTGGCAGGCATCCAGTTTTGCATGACTAAGGTTATGGATTTGTTGGTGACACTGGGGGAGTCGACGGAGGTTTGGGGTCTCTCAAAGCTTCCCAAGCCACTCCTTGGTGCAGCCTGTGGAGGGAGGCGGTCAGGAGTCGCACATAAGAGAGCTCAAGGGCCGTTTTCAGGTGCGTCCCTTTGGAAAGCCTAGATGGGGCTGTCTCATCGGTACCCAGGGGAACCCGTGCCCTCACTGTTCGCGGGATTTTATCATCACGGACCTCAAGAGCGACGCCTGCAAGTCCTCACTGTTCTCTTGACCGCTTCTCTTACACCTGAGTTGCGTGTGGACTTTCTCAGTACTCAGCTTCTTCTCTTCAGCTCCCTCAAAAGTGGCCCAAAAGAGGGTTCTGCCAGGAACTCGAGGGTACCATCGGCCCTTCTCCTAGCAGCTCATCCAGGGCCATCAAAACAATGACAAGGAGGGAATTCCCTGGTGGCTCAGCGGGTTAAGGATCTGCTGTTGCCTCTACTGTGGCACGGGTTCAATCCCTGGCCCGGGAACTTCTGCATGCTATGTGCACGGCCAAAAAAAAAAAAAAAAGGTTAAAAAATTTTTAAAAAGTGACCATGAGGAGATTGCTTTGAAGCCATGTAAACCTGGATGAAAGACACCTGTCTAGATGTCTGGTTCCACAGCCCCCAGCCCGAAACCGACTCACAGAAGCATCCTGAACTGGAAGGGCCCTGAGAGTCCCAACCCCAGCCTTTCCTTTGCTGCCATGGCCGAGGACACCGAGAGAGCAAACGCTGGACAGTGGCTTCAGTGACGTTACCTGCCCTGCAAACCCCTTATTTCCCAGATGCTTATGGTCCCTGCACCCTTTACATCCTCCCCCAGACAGGAGCAAATGAGCGCCTTGCACAGCAGCCCGCCCGTGGGAAATGGGCTGGAAGATCAATAACACAGGTCCGTATTGTCTTCAGCAACAGGCAGGCTGCTGAAAGGGTTGATGCTCGTTTTCTCCCCTTGACATATTTATTAATAATTTAGGCTAAGGGGAAAAGGGGATGCTTTCTGGGATGGCTGTTAGCTGTGAAGTGTCACACCGCTCGGCAAGAAGAGTGAACTTAAGCCCGGAGACGGAAATGTTAGATTGTGACATGAAAACCAGGCTAAATGCACCTTCGGGGGGTACGCAGTGCTAGGTGTGAACCGAATGAGATTTCTGTCTGCGGCCTTGGCTTTTGATTGTGGTTTTCATGTATGTTTGATTTGTGGCGATGATGTTTTCATTTTCTTGGAAGATGATACCCAAACTCCTCTGCCCAAATAAACTCCTTTCGAAGCAGTCAGCTTGGAAGGCCACATAGTTACTCCCATGATGCTGATATGGCTTTAAAGTTCTCTTAGGAGTTCCTGCTGTGCCGCTAAGGGATTGGCAGTGTCTCCGCAGCGCCAGTTTGGAGGTTCGATCCCCGGCCTGGCACAGCGGGTTGAGAACTCGGCGTTGCCGCAGCTGTGGGATAGGTTGCAGTGGTGACTTGGATCTGACTGATCCCTGGCTCAGGAGCTCCATACAGCTCAGGGAGGGCAAAAATAAGAGGGAAAAAAAAGTTATTTTAAATGCCTCTTTCACAGCCTAAGCATTTTTACTTGCAACTTGAGTCTTCTTACTTGCAACAGACTTTTCCATGGAGTCTAGGTTGCTGTTGGGGAACACACACACGGCACCCAGACACACTCACTCTCCCTATCTCTCTGTCCGTCCCCCCATCTCTCTCTCTCTCTCTCTCTCTCTCTCTCTCTCTCACACACACACACACACACACACACACACAGACACACGTAAATGTCCATATGCAATGACCTGCCCATTCCACGTGCAGTATCCCCTACACCTGATGCAAAGAACAGGAAAGGAAGAGGCCTTTGATGCAACGTCAAGTCACAGAGACAGATGGCAGTGTCCTGGGTTGTCCCTGAGTCAGCGATGCCATTGAGTCCTGCCCCGGTTCTGTGTCCGCCCAATGCAGGCAGCGGTGGGGGTGGGGAAGGACCCCTGGCCGCAGGTGCCGGCTGAGAGGAAGCCCAGGGAAGAGCATTCGGAAGCACCTGCTCTTTTCTGTATTTGAGCAGCTTAACGCTTGGGCACTGCAGAGCACCTTCTGCCCCAAGGACTGGAGGGCTGCGTCATCCCCCAGGGAGCCCCTGGCATCAGCCCCACACAGAGCCTCGGGGTCAAGGCCAGGCTTAAAGAGAGCCTGCACCGAAGGTCTTCACGCAGGACAGAAAACAGGAGAAAGCTGAGCCAGCGCTGAAGGCTCTTGGTCTTGGCTTTCCCAGGCGACTTACTCCTGTCGTCCATACTCATTAAGGAAGACGGCTGACATAGCAGAAATCTAAAGAACATTCTGGAGTTCCTCTTGTGGCTCAATGGTAATGAATCCGACTAGTAACCAGGAGGACTTGGGTTCGATCCCTGGCCCCGCTCAGTGGGCTGGTGATCTGGCATTGCCGTGAGCTGAGGTGTAGGTCATAGATGGGGCTTGGGTCCTGCGTGGCTGTGACTCTGGGGTAGGCTGGCAGCTGCAGCTCTGATTCAACCTGGGAACCTATATATGCTTATATATATAACTTAATATATATATAATTTATATATGCTGCAAGGGTGGCCCTAAAAGGCAAAATTAAATTTGGAGTCACTGGAATGAAGCAGAGATTCGTAGGTGGGGAGAAGCAGTGTGACAGACACCCGCTAGCTAATATACCTCATTAATTTCATAGGTACGTCTCATATAGTTAAAAAATGTGGGTGTACCTCACGTCATTCAGAACTACAAATGCCAGGGCAAGCTGTCAAAAAGAAAAATCCTATTTTATGCTGGAAAAAGGGCAGAGGGTGTGTGACAGAGGAGCTGAGCTGGGGGAAGGTACAGACTCAGTCCTCTGCATGGCGTTGGTTGCATCTGTTGGCTGAGGGCCTTGGTGTTTCTTCTGCATGGCATCTCGCTCCCTAAGAGTCTGCATCTGGAAGTTCCAGCCCTGTCTCAGTGGTGATGAACCCGACTAGTATGCATGAGGACGTGGGCTCGATCCCTGGCCTCACTCAGTGGGTTAAGGATCCGGCAGTGCCGTGAGCTGTGGTGTAGATCACAGACGCGGCTTGGATCTGGCATTGCCATTAGCTGTGGTGTAGATCGCAGACGCAGCTCGGATCTGGCGTTGCTGTGGCTATGGTGTAGGCTGGCAGCTGTAGCTCCGATTAGACCCCTAGCCTGGGAACGTCCACATGCCGCGGGTGCGGCCTTAAAGAGACAAAATGAAGTCTGCACCTGGCCCTTCAGCGTAGGAGAGTGGGAGATGCCAGGCTTCTTCAGGTATAGTGTCCAGACCTTGCAAAGCATCCCCGTCCGTCCAGTGTGTTCTCTTGGTCAAAGCACACGACAGTTTTACCTCCAGTTCAGCCGCGTGGAAGCCGACGCCTGTCTTGAGGGAAGGAGCGGTGGCAAGACCCTGCTGGCGCTGGGAGCCGTGGTGGTGACGGTGCTCTGCAGCCTCTGTTCCCCAGCTGGCTCCGGGAGGAAGGGTCAGTAGCGTCCTGGTGATTCATTAACCCTCCCATGGCGCCTTTCATCCCACAGTTTCCGTCTCCTGGGAAACCGAATCTGCCAGAAGGCTGGTATAGAGGAAGATCTATAGGAAGCATTACATCTTGACTATATAACTTTTTTTTATATGAAAACTTGACAGATTTTGTTACTCCACAGTTAAATTTGTTTGGTCACTGGCTTGGTTAAGATATCTCAGTAACACACATACACGGTGCAGAATTCAAAGGTATAATCGGGCAAGCAGTGTAAAAGGAAGCGCCTTTGCTGTGCTGTTTTCCTCTGCTCTCTGCTTGCAGCCCCAGAATCCACCATGCTGCTGTATTTGTACCAAATTTCCATTTCCCTATTTTTATCCTGTTCAGATCAAATACTCAGAGCTAAGTGAGGAGAGACCCGTAGGTGCAGGGTCAGGGGTGGTATTTCTTTCCGATTGTACCACTTTCCTCTGCTTCGAAGATTAGAAGCATCAATGGTGTGGTGAGAAAGAAGAAGCTTGGAGATTGAGAGAGATAAAAATCCCAGGAGCCGCACTACAGTCCATCGTCCTGAGCTGCAAAATACCTGCAGGGTGACAGTCTGGAGGAAGATAAATTATCTGTCTGGTGTCTCAAAGCATTTGCAAAAGCAGTGTTTTAAAGGACGTATAAAATATTAGTAAGGCCCGCGTGCTTATTTAGCCAGTGTCTCATACTAAGGCATGGTGTCACCGTTAGTGCTACAATGACACTTGTCTGGGATGCTGCAGAGGGACCCCTGGGACACAAGAAGATCCTAGAAATAGACTTGAGCTTGTTTGGAGGCAGGACAGATTCCTGAGAAGTGTATAGTATTTGTAATTAATTTCAGGAGCATACCTGGCTTCGATGCTAGGCAGCAGCAGGTTGAGAAGTCATAGGCAAGAGAGAGAGTCTTAGCCAAGTCTGCTGGTAGGTGTGGCTGGAGTCGGTCACGTGATCACAGGAGTGAATGGTTTTTCCATAGCAGCGACGTGGAAAATCAGCCTTCCCTCTTGCTATGAGCCAGTGTACCCTTGGTCCACAGGAAATTTTCTATGGAGTCACAGACAGCCCCGCCCATTTCAGTAGACACCCCACCTCCTGCAACCATAGACACCTCAGCTCCGCATGATACGGGCTAGGGGTGACTAACCGAGCTGACTGGCTGATCTGTCCTAATTTACACAATGCCACATCACCACCGTGGCCATCCAGTGGGTACTTAGTCGCCATCGGGCAGGTACCGTGAGAGGAGGACACTGAGGTCTAGAGAGAATCGCTGATTTTCTGCAGGTCTCCTAAATCTAAGTGGCAAGGCTAATGTCAGACCCCGAGCTGCATGATTCCAGAAGCCACCAAGCGATAACCCCCACCCATCTGAGGCGCACACATGAAAACACTGGGAACGAGGTGAAAGCATGCAGAGGTATTTGATCCTACACATCCGTCTTTTGTGACCACAGAGCCCGCAAGTGCAGAGGAGGGGTCTAAATGTTGTCCTTTGTCACTGCAATTGCCTCTCATTGTAAAAAGGAGCCATTGTAAAAAATTAGCCTTCGCATCGTCAGATGCACATCTGCAGAGTCCAGGGATGGATCAATCTGAGAACTAACTCTGAGGATAACACAGCCTTCTCCAGTCTATGGGCACTGGAATGGCTCAACAGGGAACTGTTCTTTTTGATACAAGAGGCATGTCTGTAGATGACAGAGAGACCAGTTGGGACAGTGTGTTGATTAAATTTTATGTGTCGCTTTGGCCAGGCTATGGTGCCCAGGCGTTTGCTCACACCCTAGTGTGGATGTTACGATGAAGGTGTTCTGTGCATGTGGTTAACACTGAACATCAGCTGACATTGGGGAAACTCCCCTCTGTCATCCATGCAGATCTCATCCAATCCCTGGAAAACCATTGAGCAAAAACTGAGATTTTTTGAGCAAATGAAATTCACCCTCAAGACGGTAGCATAGAAAAATCTCGAGTTTCCAGTTGACCCTGCTAATTTCAGTCTTGCCAGAAACACACTTATGTATGCCAGCTTCTCAAAGATAAATCTCGATATATAGATATAAAGATAGATGGGTAGATAGACCTCCAAACATATACAGGTATCCCTCTGTCTACGGGTTTCTCTCTATCTCTCCCACTCTATCTAGCTTTCTATCCATCCATCCACCCATTCATCCATCATCCATCTACCTATCTATCTATATATCTCCATCCATCCATCCATCCATCCATCTTATCTGTCTATCCATCCATCTGTTGTCTGTCCATTCATCTATCTCTATCCACCCATCCATCCCTCCATCTTATCTATCTGTCCATCCATCTATTGTCCATCCATCGATTCATCTATCCATCTCTTTCTATCCATCTATCCACCCATCTTCTCTGTCTACCTACCTACCTATGTATCCAGCCATTCATCATATATATTCTACTATCTATCTTTCTATCCATCCATCCACCTATCTTATCTATCCATCCATCCATTCATCGTATATATTCTACTATCTTTCTATCCATCCATCCACCTATCTTATCTATTATCTATCTATCCATCCATCCATCCATCTTATCTATATCTATCCATCCATCCATCTGTTGTCCATACTTCCACCCATCCATCTTCTATATCTGTCTACCTACCTACCCATGTATCCATCAATCCATTCATCATATATATTCTTCTACCTATCTATCATCCATCCATCCATCTATTCATCTTCTATATCTATCCATCCATTCATCTGTTGTCCGTCTATCCATTTATCTATCTCTTTCTGTCCATCCATCTACCCATCCATCTTCTATTTCTGTCTGCCTACCTACCTACCCATGTATCCATCCATCCATTCATCATAAATATTCTTCTATCCATCCATCCATCCATCCATCCATCCATCCATCCATCCATCTTCTATATCTATCCACCCATTCATCCATCTGTTGTCTGTCCGTCCATTCATCTCTCTATCTCTCTCTCTTTTACTGGTTTTGCTTCTGTGGAAAATCCTGACTGATACACTCAGTGTGAAGAGACCGGGTCAAGACCAAATCACCAAGAGCTTACAGGTGAAACATCTATTGACAACACCAACGTGCTTTCCTTCAAGTTGCCTAAGACTTGATTCCTTCCCTCCAGGGCTTCTATCCAGATAAGTGCACAGTATTTCATCCTGTATTTCCAATCGCTCTTTTCTTTGTTCGTTCTTCTTCGTCTTCATGATCCTGTATTGCCTTTCCTCTCCTGCTCCGTTTGCTTTCTGCTCTAATACTTCATTGGCAAGCCTCGGTTCCTTTATTATTTCAACAGAGTTGTCCACCATAATACCCTACAAAGACTCCCTCTTTGTCAGTCACTTTAATATGTCAGTTAAGGAGCATGATCTGCTGGGGTACCAGGAGATGAATACATGCTTTGGCTATAATGGATTCAGGGGAGAATCATGTCCAGTGAAATTACTTACTTATGCAGTTAATATCTCAATATATATTGTATGTCTGTCCAGTTGGTACCCATCTTTCAACCACGTAGCCAGGCGTGAATACTGACAGAAATGTCTTATTTGCAACAGTAATACCTAATCATTGTTTTATTCTAAATTTCATTTGTAAAAGACAAACAAACGAACAAAAACAAAAAAAGGAGCTCCCATTGTGGTGCAGCAGAAACGAATCTGGCTAGGAACCTTAAGGTTGCGCAGTTCCCGTTGTGGTACAGCGGAAACGAATCCGGCTAGCAGCCATGAGGAGCTTCGCTCAGTGGGTTAAAGATCCGGTGTTGCCGTGAGCTGTGGTGTAGGTTGCTACACGGCTCGGATCCCGCGTTGCTGTGGCTGTGGTGTAGGCCGGCAGTTGTAGCTCCAACTGGACCCTTAGCCTGGGAACCTCCATGTGCCGTGGGTGTGGCCCTAAAAAGACAATCAATCAATCAATCAATAAATAAATAAATTTGATTTGTACCTTCAGGTGACAAACTTGACTGTTAACCCAGAAATTTGATGTTTACAGAAGCAATATGGTGCTGTTATTTCATCAAAGGTCACTCGATACAATTTAATAGAGGCCTGGTGCCGGAAAATCTCTTTACACAAACATAGCTCTTGCAGTTTATGATGTGAAAGCAAAAACAATCAACTTTTAATCTCTACAAACACATTCCATATTCCATAGCTAAGAAAGTCTTTACCTTTTTTCCTGTTCCAGTTAGTATGTGCATTTTAAGTAATACATGGAGGAAATAGAACCGGAGGAGAGAAAAGACGTATATAAAAAGATATGTGAGTAGTTAATAATAAAGGGAAAAAATATATTGTAAAATCAAGGAAGAAATCTTATCGTTTCCTAGAGTGTCCCTTCTCTTTTAAAGTCGTTTCTGTAAGTTATTTTTCCTTGGTTCCCTGCACTGCTTGAATTTTCTCTGATGTCTTTGCAATGATACTGCTTTGCAGCGCTATCTGAATTATGTCAGATATACAAATCATGTGAGTAGGTAGCCATAGCAACGGACAGCACAGGTAATGGTTCTGATTTTATATAGATTCATGAGCCCTTAAAATTAAACCTTTGCCATTTTAAGGGGAAAAAAAATCTCTACCCTGAAGAATTAGGTGTACTGAAAATTTTTGCCTGTTACAATCGTAGGCACAAACGGTTGCTTCATAGTTTCAAATAAGAGTGGATAGGAAGCGCCGACTAAAATGTAGACGCTATCTTGACAACGTCAGACGTGCCAACTCTACGTTGACACAGAGCATCTGCCAGCCTCCTTACTCCCCCTGAGAGGACTCATCTCAGCGCTGTGACCGTTGGAAGGTGTGTGCACGTTTACTCCTTTAAGGATTTGCACACTCTATGAAGGAGAGCTTTGCTTTGCAAAGATAATGTTTGGCCAGGTGCTGTTGTCATGAATTCTCAGTTAGTCAGGTCAGCAGTAATGAGACAGGCTTGTACGCGGGGAACATCTTAATTAATGAGCGCAGCCTAATCTGGTATTTGCAGAAGTGGCTTTTCATCAGGCGTGGACCCAGGATCAACGCTCGCTTTTTCCTCTCCCTCCACCATACTTTCTGACACTTGGGAAGCCCTGCAGTAGGATACACAAAAATTAGAAAGAGCTGATGTAAACTTTGGAAGGCTTATATTATAGGGCGCCTTCTCCAAGGTAAGATTTAAAACAAGAATGTTAGCATCAACAAACACTGTTCTTGCTGTGAGCGCCTCATTTTCCTCCTTAAAAATTGCCAACCAATCTCCATAATAAATGACATTTAATTTTCAGATCCTCCACCAATTCATTCCAGCCTAAGTTATTTTCATCACATCCTCCTCTGGCTCATCCATTTTTCTTGAGAATCAGTATCGGTGGAGGAACCTTAAATGCCTATCGCTAAGAGCAAGACGCCTGTTTGAAAAGGCTACAGTACGTGGCATGATTCTAACTCTGACATTCTGCAAAAGGCAAAACTATGGAGACAAAATATCCATAGCTGCCAGGCATGGGAGGGGCATGAATGGAAAATAGAGACATTTTTAGGGCAGTGAACCTGCCCTGTAGGATCGTAGCATACTATAGTGATGGATATTTTTCATTAGATACTCATCCATGTCCACAGAATGTCCAACACCTAGAGTGAACCGTGACATCAAGCATGGGCTTTGCGTGTAGGTTCATCCTTGGGTTAAAAAAAGCAAAGTACCATTCCGGTGTGTGATGTGGACAGGGGGGTGGTAAGGTGTGTGGGGTGGGGGGGAGGTAGAAGGAATGGGAAATATCTCTCCCTTCCTCTCGATTTCGTTGTCAGCTTGCTTTAGAAAAAATTTTCTTGGGGGAGTTCCCATCATGGCTCAGCGGAAATGCATCTGACTAGCATCCATGAGGATGCAGTCTCGATCCCTGGCCTCACCCAATGGGTTAAGGATCCTGTGGTGTAGGTCGCCGACGTGGCTTGGATTCTGCATTGCTGTGGCTGTGGCGTAGGCCGGCGGCTACAGCTCGGATTCAACCCCTAGATTGAGAACCTCCGTATGCCGCGGGTGCGGCCCTGTCCTGCTGTCCAGCACAGGGAACTCTATCCAGTCTCTTGTGATAGACCAGGATGGAAGATAATATAAGGAAAGGAATATATATGTGTGACTGGGTCACTCTGCTGTACAGCAGAAATTGACTCAACACTGCAAACTGCATTCTAACAAAAATAAAATTTTAAAAAATCGTGCAGTGATCAAAAAATTGGGACATCCTGGAGTCAGTACATTCAAAAGAGTTTTAAGGTTCTGTATTTGTTTTATCTGTATGTTCTTAAAAGGGTATATTCCTAAGAGTATTTATGGTACTTGTTTCCATCTCCAGAGGGCGACATGACAGGCATTAGTTCACAAGTTTGTTGGAGGTCAGAGCCCTGACTTTTCTTGGCTCACGCAACACCTATTGGAAAAGCTCAGGAGACTGTCCTTCTAAGGAAGTGCCAATTAAGGCATTATTTGTTTAATACCCTAATTGTAAACACCCCTGAATGGCTGATGGGAGGAGCCACTGGCCATCTCTCAGGCCAGAGCTGTGGGCTGCATAGTAGGATCAGTAGGAGAAAAGGACGCAGTAGAGAAACGGGAAGAGGGTGTGCCCGGAGCCTGTGAGTAGCCGCGAGGGAAACCTGACAACGGTACTTGGGTTTTAGGAAGGCCTGAGGGGTCTTTTTCTTTTTTTAAATTGAAGTATAGTTGATTTACAATGTTAAGTCAGTTTCTGCTGTACAGCAAAGTAATTTAGTTATATATATATAATGCATATATTATTTGTATATATACTATATATATACACAAACACACACATAATGTATAGTATATATATATACATTATTTTCTATATACTTTTTTATTATGGTTTATCTTGGGATGTTAAATAGGACCTTGTCAGTTTTTCATCCTGTATAGAATAGTTTGTGTCTGCTACCCCAAACTCCCAATCCATCCCTACCCTGCGGTAGCCGTGAGTCTATTCTCTATGTCTGTGAGTCTGTTTCATAGGTAAGTTCATTTGTGCCCTATTTTAGATTCCAGATATAAATGATATCACATGATATGTGTATTTCTCTGACTTCACTTAGTATGACAATCTCTGGTTCCCTCATGTTGCTACAAATGGCAGTATTCATTTTTTGTGGCTGAGTAGTATTCCATTGTGCATATGTATTGTATCTTCTTCATCCATTCCTCTGTCGATATACATTTAGGTTGTTTCCATATCTTGCCTATTGTGAATAGTGCTGCAATGAACATAGGAGTGCACGTACCTTTTTGAATCATAGTTTTGTCTGGATATATGCCCAGGAATTGGATTGCTGGATCATGTGTTAGTTCTATATTTAGTTTTCTGAGGTACCTCCATACTGTTTTCCATAGTGGTTGTACCAATTTACATTCCCAACAACAGTGTAGGAGGGTCTCCTTTTCTCCACACCCTCTCCAGAATTTGTTGTTTGTTGTGTTGTTAAGGACGGCCGTCCTATCTGGTGTGAGGTGGTACCTCATTGTAGTTTTGGTTTGCATTTCTTTAATAATTAGCCACGAAGAGCATCTTTTCACGTGCCTGTTGGCCATCTGTATATCTTCTTTGGAGATATGGAAAGACCTGAGATTTTTTAGATTGGTCTGGGCAGTGATATAAGAAAGAAACTTTTCAAAAGATCAAGGAATTGACTTTTCCTTCCGCATTTTACAGTCTGGCTTTCTGCCAGTCCTGGCTGCCTGGGACATGCTGGGAGGGGGATGTTTCCTTCCAAGGGGGAAGATTTGGTGAACAGGGTTTGGGATTGCATTTCTGCATGCAAGATACTGTGCTTAT
This sequence comes from Catagonus wagneri, assembly GCA_004024745.2. Taxonomy (NCBI): domain Eukaryota; kingdom Metazoa; phylum Chordata; class Mammalia; order Artiodactyla; family Tayassuidae; genus Catagonus; species Catagonus wagneri. The sequence goes on along the minus strand of PVHT021183672.1, from coordinate 1,949,022 downwards.
CACGGGTCGGTATCAAGAATCATTCATCACCAGACGCATAACCCCGATTTTTAAACTGAATGAACACGTGCGACAAAACACAGTCGTCAAGAACCATCCACGTGCAAGTCAGGGTCATAGTTGAAGCCTTTGAAATTAGAAAGCGTACGCCTATGAAATTAATTGCGTATCTCAAGTGGGGCGTGCCAGGCACCAATTACAGGCTTTCTTCTCCGGGTGCGCACTATTTCGTTCCTTAAAATGCAGGCAGTGGCTGTTAAGTTTGTAAACTGAAGCTAGTAGTCAGTAAGTTGCCCTGAAGCCTCTTTATTCACTTGCCTTTGTAGCTGATCTGCAATGCCATCTCTCCATGGGAAATGGGTGTTTCTTTTCCAGTCTGCGATAATTAACCAGCGTGACCCCAGCGGTGAACATCCATTTCATTTGCTATTATTTCACTTCTATCGCCTTTCCTCATAGGATGAAATTCACAAGTCTGTCCAAACAGTACAGGGTAAGATTTATTTTAAAGCCCTGTGTACTTGCAGAGGGAAAGCTTTGGACTATAAATATATTTGAGGGAGAAAATACAAAATCATTTTTTTTCAGCTTTTGTGCTTCAGATCTAAAACTCATTAATTTTTAATTTTCATCCCAGAAGCATTTTCTTTTCCATCTATACTTTGCTCAAGCATATCGGGGAAGTTTAGGCCATCAAGACAAAAAGTTTTCCGTTTCTTTTTTTTTTTTTTTTTAGTTCTTTTGATGTCATTGAGCTGAAAATACCTGGTTAAAGGAAGGCTTTTGGAAAGATCACAGCGTGTACTGTGCTCATGGTCCTTCCTGCTGTGTATTATTCGCTGTATCCTGTATGAGAAATGCGCTTGGCACTCAGGGTTTTGTAAAAGATTTTCAAAAGGCTGTTGGAGCCTGAGTTCTGCTGTTACCCAGTCACGTTTGCAAAGACACAGTTCTCCAGGTACTTGGTGTTCAGCTTCCATCTGCCGTACACAACAGCTCCTGGTCTGATGCTCTGAGCACATCTCACTATTACCGCCAAGCCTGATAACTTCAGAGGGTTCTTGGTAACCCTGGAACATCCCTGTCCTGCTGGCCCCCCTCAGTGATGGAGAAGGAAAGCAGGGGCCAGACAGCTCACACCAGAGGAGGGAATGGACCGGCTTTTACCATGTCTTCAGGCACGTGCTCTTCCTTAGCCCTGTTTCTGGCTGCTTCCTCTGGGTCTGGGATCCTGGCTGTAACTGTCCCAGACCGAGAGACCACACCTGAGCGTCCTGCCTCCAGGGTCCTTCCTGGGTCACCCCAAGATCACTTCTCCCTCTTTTCTCTCCTTTTCCCCTCTCACTGCTTCCTTCCATTAGGATAAACGTCAGCAAATTAAGATGACGGAAATTATCAATGGCACTGAGGCTAGACCATCTCAAACATCAGACTAAGCACACAACACACAAATTGACTCGATTTTTAGTATCATTGCAGACTGTTTTCTCACTGTTTGAATATCTCTTCTTCTTTTGAGGCTCGGTTTCAAGTCTGCCCCCCCTCCATTTCACCCAGCACCCTTCCCGGCATGGATCCTCCTATTTAGCCCTATCACCGTTTTGTTTGTTTGTTTATCTTCTTGTGCTTTTTATTCTGCTAGTAGAGATAGTTATTTGCACGTTTTGATTTATTTAAGCTATTTGAGGGCAGAGATAAAATTGTACATTATCTTATTTTCCAGCGGTTCTCGTAGAGGCAACAGCTCCCTCGTCTGAGCTGAGAATTTTATTTTACATAACGTTCATCCACCCCACTTTCCCTCCATTCTGTGCTCCCCCGATGCGGTAAAAGATTGGATTTGGTTAACGGTTGCATCCTCAGATATATTGACTTGAATTACAGATGTATTGATGTTATTCATTTGTGTGTGATTTGACTTTCTGAAATGCACAGTCCTTTAATTAAACATTTGCAGTTTAATGAAACCGCAAGGTTTGTGAAACCATTTTCATCCATCTGGTGCAATAGAATACTCAAGGCAAAAGAAAAATGTCTCCTTCAAACTTGGGCTTTTCTGAAAATTTTATCTGGGGCCATTATGTGATATAAATAGACTGAAAAAGGATTGGCTCCTGTTAAAAAAAAAAAAAGCCTTTTTATTCTTTACAGCAACTTTCATAGAATTTTATTAATTAGTTGTCTGATTTACCCTGTTTTCTGTTTTTTTCGTTGTTATTAACTGAGTCACATGTGACTATTTTTAACTTCCTGGAAGCATATGCAGAAACCCTAAAATTGAGGAAGAAAAGCCTTGTATTAACAATGTCTGTTCTCCCCAAATGAAGAGAAAGTTTTGCTTGCTCGTAGAAGTTTAATTTGCAAGGCATAATTTACACTATAAAGAGACGTTTCTCTAGAAACCAAGAGCCCTGTCATTTCTTTCCTCATTCGACATCTGCCGAATGAGAGTAAATATTTCTTAATTTAGAGGGAGGTGCGGCTATTTTTCCAGTGAATCTTCTAAATGAATCCACTGGTGTAGGCGCTATTTCCTTCATCACACGTTTGCCTTAAATATAGTACCTGCACAGATGAGGCAAATGCAAAAATAGCTTAGGATTTAAATGGGTGATATTGTCTCAGGTACAAAAGATGAGTCTTGGTGATATGAAAGCAGCTTTTTTTTGTGTACTTCTAGATTTCCAGTGACTTCTTGTTTTCGCATCGTTTCTGTATTTGGGATGTAATTAATGGGAAGATTTATCTTTGTCCTTCAATAGCTTTTTCTGTCCCTTGTCAGATTGAATCACTGGGTCATAGTGAACCAATGCTAGATATATTTTTGGCTACCTATCCCTCTGATTTCTATCAAAGTCATTGATGTATCGACAGCCTCTCTTTGTTCCAGAACCTTCCAATGTGTTAACACCTAGTAGGAAATGTTATCTTTATGTATTGTCCTCAGTTTGAAGATATTAGAACTCTATCAAGTGAAGCTTAAAAAGTCAAAAAGAAAAAAAAAAAGGGAGGGGAAAAAAAAGTCAAGAAAAGTTGTAACTCAGCGGGTTAAGAATCCGACTAGTATCCATTAGGGTGCGGGCTTGATCCCTGGCCTTGCTCAGTGGGTTAAGGATCTGGTGTTGCTGAAAGCCCTGGTGTAGGTAACAGATGATACTCGGATCAGGCATTGCTGTGGCTGTGGTGTAGCCCAGCAGCTGCAGTCCCAATCCTACCTCTAACCTGGGAATCTCCATATGCCACCGGTGCAGCTGTAAAAATTAAAAATAAATAAATATAAATAAATAATAAATAAAGGGAGGATTCCAGACTAGAAATCTGGTTCCGGTAATGTGCTCAACAAAATATCCTGGACCCAAAGTATGTGACTTACCCGTTATTTTGTGTACAAACATGCAGATATACATACGGATCCTGGGTCTTCCGCTCCAGCTGAAATTGGCTCACTGAGATACAATTCAGTGGCCTTGGTAGAGGCATCTTGTTCCTTTGATGCTCCTTGTCTTAACAAAATACATAGCCTTAAAGAACAAACCCTTGTTTTCTCACGGTTCTGGAGGGTGGCAGTTTAAGGTCAGGGTGCCCCAGTGGTCAGGGTTTTAGTCCGTTACAGTTGGTACAACAAAATGCCATAGACGGGGTACCTTATAAACTGCAGAAACATGTTCATTATGGTTCTAGAGACTGGGAAGCCCAAGATCAAGGTGCCACCAGGCTGAATGGCTTGTGGGATGCTGCTTCCTAGCCGTCTTCTTGCCATGTTCTCATGCAGCGGGAGGGCTGAGGGAGCTTGCCGGGGCCTCTCATAACGGTCTTCATCCTGGTAACGAGCGCTCCAGCCTCATGACCTAATCTCCCAAGGCCATACCTCCAAATAGAAGCACCGTGCAAATTAGGGTTTAGCGTATGGATTTTGAGGGAGCACAAGCCTTCAGTCTGTGGCAGTTGGGTTTCACTGAGGGCTTCTCTCTTCCTGGCTTGGGGACAACTGCGTTGTTCTTGTGCCCTCACCGTGATGGAGAGAGGAACCTCTCTTCCTCTACTTTTGAGGACGCTAATCTCATCATGAGGGCCCCACCCTCTTGAACTCTTGACCTCATGTAATCCTAATCGGGTTCCACTGGGCCCACTTCCAAATACCGTTGCTCAGGGGCATCAGGGCTTCAAGCGATGAATTTGGAGGGGGAAGCACATAATTTCGTGCACTGCACCACCTAGTCTACATGGAAATTTTTTTCACTTGCTTTTTCTTCTTTTAAAGATCATGCAGCACTTTTTAACTTAAATTAAAAATAATATATATTATTTTTCTCATATTATCGTATTGATATTAGCATATTATCTTCATCATGGTCTATCCCAAGACACTGGATGGAGTTCCCTCTGCTGTACAGTAGGACCTCATTGCTTATCCATTCTCAAGGTCGTAGTTTCGGATACTAACCCCAAACTCCCATTCTAGATGAAATTTTAAATTCACACTTTTGAGACCTCTTCTTTGCTTCTAGCATGGACTGAGAATTAAAATAAGGGGGCAGGGGGTAGAACTTGAAGGCTGATTGCTAAATTCCCAAATAAGGGAATTGTTTCCTGGGAGCTCCAAGGAATGGAGCTCCAACCAGCCAGGACCAGGGATGCTGGGCCCTCGGTCCAGAAGCAGGGAGATGCTTGGTGTTCAGTCCTCATGAAACAGGATGTGTGTGTGGGGGGGTGCTGCTGTGAGTCTGTGAAACTGAGCTCATCCTGTCCTGAAACAAAAATACTCACATCCAGTGTTTCTGCCTTCACCATTGTGGAACTTCACCCTCATTTTATTATTAATGGCCAATAATGTAATGTACCAATTTATTTACCTTTATCCAGGACCCCTTTCAATAACTAAATAAAAAAGGTTGTAGGAAAACTGTGAATGATATCCAGTCTTCAAAACTGTCTTCCCCTTTCGAAATAACTGTGCACACGAGCAGATTTCCAGTGCGATCTTCTACAATAACAGAATCTTCCTCTACTGGGAAGGAAGTCTCTCGGACCTATTTTCCAGCAGTATCTATCTGGCTGCTTTCCCTGGGAATGTAGGCAAGAGAGAGAACGGCATAGAACAAAGGAAAGCCCACAGGTTTAGATTGGATCGGAAAGGTCTTTGCTGATATTGATATTTGCCTTATCGTCATCCATTCTGCTGTGTCTGGGAGCCCTGTTTTTACGTGACCCCCACTTCCAGTGACAGGGACAGTTCTGTGTCCCAGCTGCAGCCCATGGCATGTCTGTGCATGAACGTGTGTTGTGATTCAAGGCAGCAGTTCAGGTCAAGGCTCATTCTGTGCCGTGGCTCTTACCCCAGGTGCTGCTGCTGCTTTTTTCTTCTTTTTAATGACTTTTTTCACTGTGCTCTCAGCATGTGGAAGTTCCAGGCCAGGGATCGAACCCGTGCCACAGCAGTGACCCTATTCACGGCAGTGACAATGCCAAGTCCTTAACCTGCTGAGCCACCAGGGACCTCCTGCTTATTCTTTTACTTCTCCTTGTACAGTTAGTCTTGAACCGAGTATAATAGCTTTAGTTTAAACATTTATCTAGGTGCCCTATTACTGGGATAAAATATTTAGGAAGATACTATCTTATCTTTTTAGAGAAAGTACAGTCACACATTCAGATAATAACGGAAATAACTAGACCTTAGAAAGGCTTAGAGAAAGACTAAGAAAAGGATGAAGTAGGTTTGAGACTCAGAGCCAGTGACTGCTCTTTCATTATTGTGCCAGCACATCCTCTTTACATACACGTGAAGACCTTAACTGAGTAAGTGCCGTCCCAGGAAAAGGACACGGATGACATTCTTAAATCATACAGAGACACATTCCTTGGGAAATCCGTGCCTGCCCTGTGTGTTGAGAGCTCCTCCAGCTGTCAGCTCAGCTGACTAAGACACCAACTTCTAACTCATAATACTTAATCAGGAGGGAAAATGTGTCAAATAATATCGTTGTGCATGAGCCTGGCCTTTCAGTGTTGCAAATGCTTCGAATGAGCAATAAATATATCACTGCTGCACAAACTATCCCTCAGTCACAGTGACTTAGAGGGGAGAATGCTTGCATGTTTTCGTGCCAGAGGGGCTCTGAGATGTTGCCATTGGAAAGGATGCCTGTGTAACCAGAGGCAAACGATGGAAGTGACCAGTAAAAACCCTCTGCCCGACCGTGGGATGACCGTTCTCTGACCATCCCCTGCTGGTGCTTGTCAGACCAGAGTCGACTGAACTGAGAGTTGAAGAAAGGCTTGCGGACCTTGGCTTGATGAAGGGAACGCTTTGCAGAAGGTCATGTACAAATCCTAATCCCTTAGTCCTTCCGATAAATGTTATCTCCTGCTCTGTCACTTACTTTGAAGCATCATGCAGTCAAAGGGATTCATTATAAAAGAGCGAAAAATTCACCATATTATTGCTTATTCATTGTTGCATAAAGAACGCCACTGCCACAGAGTTCCCTGATGGCTTAATGTGTTAAAGATCTGGTGCTGTCACTGCCGTGACATGGGTTCAGAACTGCTGTGACATGGCCCTAGAGCTTGAGCCTGCCATGAGCACAGCCAGGAAAAAGGAAAAGGGACACAGCCTAAAATGTCTCCATCTTGATCGGAAATCCCTGGCGATGGCCATTTCTAGGAGAAGCAGGCGATATCCAGCTCATGGTCCTGAAATGAGGTAGGAAGTGTGTTCCTACCCTTTTTGGTCCAGAAGCATGGGTCACACCCTCCAGGACAGCACATCATGGTCCCAGTACAGCAAAGGAAACCAGAGCGAGACCCCGCACACCAGCTCACGCCCCTGTCCTTTCGTACCTACTGAGGCCAGAAGTAAGTTGACATATAGAGTGTACATTCCCGCTCTAGATAGAACTGGTTGTCCTCTGTCATTTTAAAGGTCTGATATCATCAGAAGTGTTTTTTCTGTACTAGGGCACAAGGGAAGCCTCAAGTTTAAGAGGACAGAAATTATCTCAGGCATCTTTTCTGATCACAGATGCATAAAAATTGAAATCAATCAACCAGAAAAGAAGAAATGAGAGGGGAAAAAAATTACATGGAGACTAAACAGCATGCTCTTAAAAAAAAAAAAAAGGTTATCGATGAAATCAAAGAGGAAACAAAAATTACCTTGAGACACATGACAATGAAAACACAATCATGGAGTCCCCTGGTGGCCTGGTGGGTTAAGGATTCAGTGTTGTCACTGCTGTGGTGCATGTTTAGTTCCTGGCCTGGGAATTCCTGCTTGTTATTGGCACAGCCAAAAAGAAAAGAAAAAACAACCATACAAAATCTGTGGGATGCAGCAAAAGCAGTTCTTAGAGGGAAGTTCATAGCAATAGAAGCCTTCCCTTGCCCCCCCAAAAAACAAGAAAAATCTCAAATAAACGACCTTGCCTACCAACTAAAAATTTAGAAAAAGTGGGGGAAAAAAACCCCTAAAGTCAGCAGATGGAAGAGAATAATAAAGATCAGAAAGGAAATAAGTAAAATAGAGATTAAAAAAACAATAGGATAAAATCAAAACCAAGAGTTGGTTCTTTGAAGGGTAAGCAAAATTGACAAACCTCTGGCAGGGTCACCAGGAGAGTCCCCAAATAAACTAAAGAAGAAATGAAAGATGAGAAATAACAACGGATACAGCAAAAATACAGGAGTGCTAGGGCATGGCCACCTGGATGAAGCCTTCCCTGACAGCACAACATGAGTCAAATGCCTGGACCCAAGAGGGTCTTGAATCAGAAATGTGCTGGCCAAGCACACCGCCTTGGCACTGGGCTCAATATCTGACTGCCTACAGGAGCTTGGAAACATCACTGCTTTAAACCACGAGGAGTTTTATTTTATTTTGACCTTCACTCCACAGCCTTTCTTCCTCCTCCGCCAGCATCACATCCTCAAATTCACGAACTGTCCACAGGTGTACACTATTGCCAGTCTTTCACCCCTTCATCCCCAAAACTTTCCTTCAAAGAAGAGTCTTTCAGCAAGGAAATTGTATCTCTGGAGGAAAAAACAACCCAAACCAAAGCAACCACGAGTCCTCCATCTGTGGAGATACTAAAACTGACGGTGGAAGCGTGCTGAGCTGAGCCGTGTCCCCATGGCCAAGTGTTTGATAGTGTTTTACATTTGTGTAAGAAGCTTCGTCGGTTCAAAATCCTGTGAAAACTGTCATAGAAATAGGATGTGGATCTGAGCATTTCCAACACCCTAGGGCAGGGGGACTTGAAAAGAAAAGTGGCAGTTTTCTCTGTCTGGCTTCTAGCCTATCATCGCAAGGTGATTTTGTTCTCACTCCTCTAGTGAGCAGGTGACATCGTGATGGCTTCATCAGCACCTGCGTACCCACATGCCATATTAAGTGTGACAAGTGTAAGTGTGCGCATTTTCTTAAAGCAAACTAGATGCAACTGTGTTTCCTGTTGCCTGTGGGGACCAGGTGGTCTGACTCATGGTTTTCTGAGAACCTCGTGGTTTCCAAATTTAAAGCACCCCATGAGGTCTGGTAAGGACTGTGGCGTACAGACCCTATTTAATAAACAAGGAATTCATTCTCTTCTTTCGTCCCCAGGGATTCACGCAAAAGTCAAGCTTTTCCGGGAGTTTTGGAGCCAAGGGGGAAAGAGAGAGACAGGCGAGGGGAATCAGGAAGGAATGCTAGCCAGGCTTCAATGGGCTCTTCTCTAAACTAGCTGTTTCTTTTCTCCCCAAACACACCCTTTTCTCTGTCCCTTCCCATCCCGTAAGTCAAGGTCCAGAACACACAGTGGTTCTCCTGTGGCAACGTGGTTTACAAACGTGCGCCTGTCTCTTAACTGTCGCGACACCAAGCTGGACTTCGCAGTAGGAGTGGTTTTATTTAACAGGCACTCAATGTCCTGTCTGACTGCTGGGCACCGTGGTAAATGCGTAACCCCCCATGGATTCTTTCCATCTGGATGGCAACCCCGTGGTGGTCACTCAGGTTACCCCCTCTGCAGACGAGGGCGTGCAGGGGCAGGCCGTGTGGAGGCACAGTAGGTTAAGTAGTATGGCAGGAATACCGCTTGAGAGCCTTTGCAGATCTGGGATTCAAACTCTTGTTCCCTCCCCATCCCTGCATAAACGTGTCTTAGCGGTCTTAACCGCTAAGCAAAATCCTGGGTATAAAATGCCCAGCAGTCACAACATGGATGTGGCTGTCTCTTTTCCTGAAATAGTATTATTGCTGAGATGTAGTGTTCTTTTTTTCCCCTTTTTGCTGCACCCATAGCATACGGAAGCTCCCAGGCCAGGGACCAAATCCAAGCCACGGCTGTAACCTATGCCACAGCTGTAACCTACGCCACAGCTACAGTCATGCCAGATCCCCAACCCACTGCACTGGGCCAGCGATTGAACCTGAGCCGCTGCAGAGACAACGCCAGCTCCTTAACTTGCTGCACTACAGTGGGAATCGTCATTGCTGAGATCAAACATTCTTGACTTTGGTCTCTGTCCCCCAGGACTCATCCTCTTCCCTGTAGGACTCGTGTGCTCTTGAAACTCCATTTGGTAGGAGTTCCCATTGTGGCTCAGTAGGTTAAGGACCAGGCATTGCCATGAGCTGTGGGATAGGTCACAGATGTGGCGTGCATCCGTTGTTGCTGTGGCTGTGGCATAAGCTGGCAGCTATGGCTCCAGTTCAACCCCTAGCCCAGCAACTTCCATAGCCGCAGGTGCAACTGTAAAGATAAGATATAATAAAGATAAGATGAGATACGATGAGCGTCATTTGGGTAATCATGTACCGGTTCCTGCATTGACTTGCAGTTTCCGTTAGCGTAAGCTCTATCATGCACCAGCCTTCCTAAGTAAGCCCCCTTCTTAGTCACTCCCTACCTCAAGCGTCATATGCTGCTTTGAAGGAGGAGGTCAATTCCCAATGGGTTCCCCTGGGTGTTTGGACCCAGTGGCAATTGCTCATTGCACACTTGGCAGGAAGAAAGAAGATACAAGTTCTAAGCTGTATGGAGCCTTCTTCAGGCTGTGCCTCGGTAGGATTCTGCCTCTCACTCAACCCCCCCTTACCTTCACTCTCCCTCACAGAGGGTTAACCTGATGTGAGAGGCAAACCTGTTTCAAGGCAGAGACAAATGTAGTCCTTTAGAATCTGTTCTAACTTTGGGTTGTCTATAGAAGTGTAAGTGGCTCACAGCAAAACCTGTGTTGCAGAGAAGTACAAGTAAGATGCAGAAATCTCTAGGTTTACCTCTCTGTACTTTCATTTTGAAAAGGAGAAACATTTAAACGAGAATTTCTTCCTAGAGGTTCATTTGGAAAATGTACAATGTCTTAGGTCTTCAGCTTTCTAAGCAGTTTGGATTACTCCGCAATTAGAATATTTAGATTTATTTTATGCTTCCAGTACTGCAAATACAAAGCATTTCCAGAGTATAAGAACAGGATAAGATGAACACAGACATGGCTTAAAAACAAAATAACAGAAACACAAAACCGAATGACCAGATTTAAATGTGCACAGAAATCGTGAAAGAACGGAGCTGACACGAAAGACAATAATCAATTTACTGGCTTGGGAAAACATGGGACGCTTTCCCAGAATGCAGAAAAATAGGAAAAATAGATTTTAAGTGGCAAGAGATTAAAACTGTAAATGAGAAAGAAGAGTCAACTTTTAATGAGTGTTCTTGAAGATGATCTGAGAGCAAATAGTGCAGAAATAAGTCAAGGTTCGTAACAAAACTCCTAAAGTGAGAAAGCAACACAATTCCAATTTGCATGGCTTCACTATGCTGTCAGAGCTTAAATAAAAGTGACATAGCCCTCATAATATCTCCCCTGACGCACAGAGCCAGTGACCTTGGAAGGGAGCAAGACTGGGCTGTTCGCAAAGCTTCTCCGAAGTTCCCCACACTTGAACATTGACTGCCGTTGACAGAATGTTGAGGGGTTACAGTTCATGACCCAAGAATTCAACCCAAGACTTTGCTCAAGGGTGAAGGCACCTGAAAGATGGAGCTTTTCTGAAAACAATTGTTTGACCAGATAGTCCAATCTATCAAGATACAGATGAAAATAATGAATAGAAAATTGTTCTGGTGGTGAGCCACTGATTGAATTATTTGTCCAGCTTTCTAGGCAGATATGGAAAATGTGATTGTGACTGAAAGAATGAATTCAGTGTCTTTTTTGTTTGGCTTCTGGTCTTTTTTTTTTAGGGCTGCATTTGCTGCATATGGACATTCCCAGGCTAGGGGTTGAATCGGAGGTATAGCTGCCAGCCTATATCACAGCCATACCAGATCTGAGCCACATCTGCAACCTACACACACCGCAACTCACGGCAATGCCGGATCCTTAACCCACTGAGCAAGGCCAGGGATCGAACCCGCATCCTCATGGATACTAGTTGGATTCGTTACCATTGCGCCATGATGGGAACTCCACATTGTCATTTCTGTGTTGGGGACAAAGTATCATTTTTGTAGCAGCCACTGTTAATTATACCTTCTACATGGTATTCACTCTATTTTGGAATTCATACGAGTCATTTCTTTTCAATCTCCTGATGATCATAAGCATTACCTATTACAGCCCAGATACATCGATTTAAAACATAGAGTTAGATGACATCATGTCCCCAGGTTGATACGGAAATTTTGCAAAAACTAGATTCAGGACTACAGCAATAAATGTGATGGCTAATTAATTCCATGAGGCCTCCAGTTTTGCAAAAACCTTGACCAACAGTTTCCAAATCATCTTCACTGTGGAATTATCTGGGGAATGTCAAAAAAATTAGTGATACCCATGTGCCACCCTGAGAGATTCAGATTTTATTTCTAGGTGCCACGTAGGTCTTGGATATTTTGTAGAAATCATCAAATGACTGCAACGTGCAGACAAATTTGGGAACCACTCAATCTAGGCAATAGTATACGATTTCCTCTACAAAGACCTGGAAACTGTGTGCGAGGAACAGAAAGAGGTTTAAACCTGTCATTGTTCTTAGGGCACAGTCCACATGACTGGTGTGTTTTTCATTTTGATAAAATGAAAGGTTGGTTGATAAGAATTTCCTTTACCCCAAGGAACTCACTGGTAGAAAGTAGTGGGGAGCCTAACGGGAGTTGTTCCCAGGAAGGGGGTTGCGCTTGGCCAGTCTCGTAGGTAACTGTTCCCTCAGCAGACAGCTGGCCATGTCTGGAGGTGTTTTTGGTCCTCAAGACTTGGGGGTAGGGAGGACGGGGTGGAGGGACTTCTGGCATTTAGTGAGTAGACATGCTGATAACAGTTCTGGGGCGAGGGGCGAGTCCCTGCTAGGGAGCATGGGACATGTCTAACTAGGGCGGTTGATTCCATGTGTTAACCTGTCGGGGCCAGTGGGGAGCCCAGACATTCGGTTAGAGGTTCTTTTGGGGTGTTTCCAGAGGAGGTGAATATTTGCATTTGCAGACCGAGTCAAGGTGATGGCGTATTCCCCATCTGCAATGCACGCGGGCCTCATCCAGTCTGAACAGAACAGAAAGTTAGTGGAAGGGAGCGCGTGCCCTCTCTGCCTGAGAGCTTAAGCTGACGTTCGGTCTTCCGCCCTTGGGCTGGCACTCGCCCCGTCAGCCGTCTGGTTCAGCAGTTCACAGATGGCAGACCCTGGGATTTCTCACCTTCCCTAATCACGGGGCCCCTTCCTTACACACTGCACTCTGATTGATTTCACTTGGCAGCTACTGCTCTTTTTTTTTTTTTTTAATAACAAATTGAAGGTTTGTGACAACCCCGCATGGACCAAATCTCTTAGCACCATCTTTCCAACAGCACTGGCTCACTTCCTGTCTCTGTGTCACATTTTGATAATTCTCACAGTCTTTCAAAGTTTATCATTATTATTGTTTCTGATATGTTGATCAGTGATCTTTGATGTTACTATTGCAAAAAGATTACGACTCACTGAAGGCTGAGATGGCAGTTAGCATTTCTTGGCAAAAAAATATTTTTAAAATAAGGTATGTCCATTTTTTGGGGGGGTATAATGATATTGCACACTTAACGGACTGTGGTGTACTGTAAACATAACTTTTACATGCATTAAGACATTAAAAAATGTGTATGACTTCTTTTGTTGTGATATTTGCTTTATAGTGGTGGTCTGGAACTGAATTTACAATATCTCCGAGGTACACCCAGAGTAAACCACATTAATATCTGGGCTGTCCGCTGCCTTAAGGAAACAACGTAGGAAAACATCCCTGATTTGCTTTAAAAGGACCTTTCTGCAAACAAATGTAGACCGTGTTTCATTCTAGATAAAAGACGCCCAAAACCCTACTGAAAGGTAAAATACAGAAAGGGACGACTCTTGTAAAACTTAACAGCGAGCCAGTAACTGGATAAGAACTCATTTGGCAGACACTTTTTTTGGAGCTGTATGAGTATTGTAAACACTCAGTAATGTTTGGTGGTAATGGTGCGTTGCCATAGAGTTGTAAAATTGCAAGATGATCTATCCTGATGAAAGATACCTGTAGGCATTATCTTTAGTGTTGATAGACCAACTGTTCACAGAGAAATTCCTTCCAAAATTCCTTCCCAAAAACATTAATCATTTTCTCTATACCAGCAGCGGGTCTCAAAGAAAATAGTATCAGACATCTTGCAGAGAAGCTATCGAAAGGAAAATAAATCTATGTTGGAAGTGCCGAGTTTTAGAATAAGTCGTTAGCCAGCTGCTACTTTTAATCAGCAAAGTTTTAAACCTACACATTGATAGAGTAGAATGTCTTCCAGGCTCATCCATATTTCCTTCCTTTTAAGGATGCAGTGCCATCTCTCAAAGACTGAATAATATTCCCTTGTATGTACATACTGTTTTCCTTTTATTTATTTATCATTTAAAAAATTGAAGTATAGTTGATTTACAACTTTGTGTTCAGGTCTGTAGCCAAGTGATTCAGTTTACAGATGAGTCTTTTCCCACTTAGATTTTACAAAATACTGCGTATAATTCCCTGTCCTATACAGCAGGTCCGCGTTGATTATCTGTTGCATATAGTCTTGTGCATATGTTAATTGCAGACTCCTAATTTATCCCCTTCTCCTCCTTTGGGAGCCAAGAGTTTGCTTTCTATGTCTCCATGTCTATTTCTCTTTTGTATACAAGTTCATTTGTATCACCTTTTTTTTTTTTTGAAGATCCTCACCCACAGCATATGGACGTTCCTACACTGGGGGTCAGATCAGAGCTCCAGCTGCAGGCCTACACCAGAGCCCCAGCAACAAGGGATCTGAGCCACATCTGCAAGCTACACCACAGCTCACAGCAACGCTGGATCCCTGACTCACTGAGCAAGGCCAGGGACTAAACCCGCATCCTCGTGAATACTAGCTGGATTCATTTCAACTGAGCCACAATGAGAACTCCTGTATCACTTTTTAAAGATTCCACATATAAGTGATGTCATATGATATTTCTCTTTCATTTTCATCACTTAGTATGATCATCTCTGTGTCCATCCATGTTGCTGCAAATGGCATTATTTCATTTTTCATGGCTGAGTAATATTCCATTTTGTTTCAGTTAGGGTGTCTTTTTTTTTTTCCATTTTATTATAGTTGACTTGAAATGTCATTTTAGTTTCAGTTGTACAGCAAAGTGAATCAGTTATACCTGTACATATAGTCATTCTTCTTTCCCCATATAGGTTATTACCCAACACTGAGTAGGCCTCTATGTGCTATATAGTAAGTTCTTGTTTCTTTAGCCATTCATCTCTTGAGGGATGCTTGGATTGGACTTGGAAGATATTTAGGCTATTGTGAGTAATATGCATTGAACGTAGGAGTGTTAGTATCTCTTTGATATCCTGATTTCAGTTCTTTTAGATATATCCTGAAGTAGGATACTAGATCCTATGGTAGTTCTCTGTATTTTCTCAGTTTTTGAGGTTAATAAGTTTTCCATAGTGACAACCGTTCCCAAAGGTGTACAAGATTTCCAGTTTCTCAACATCCTCATCAACATGGTTTTTGGGGTTTTGTTGCTGTTGTTGTTTGGTCTTTGTTGTTTTGTTTTTTGTTTTGGATTAGTAACCACCCTGACAGTTGTGAGGTCATATCTCACTGTGGTTTTAATTTGTATACCGGTGATAATTATTGATTATCTTTTGATAATCTTCTCATATACCTATTATATGAGCATCTTTTGATATACCTATTGGCTATATGTATCTCTTAGTTGGAGAAATGTCTGTTTGAGTGATACAAGCCAAAGTTACAAAAGGAAAATACTGCATTCCACTTATATGAAGTATCTAAAATAGTCAAAGTCACAGAAGCTACACTTTAATTTTTTTTTAAATAGAATTTTAAGAATCATGTTAAATTCAAGGCAAAGAAGATACCAATAATTTATTTGAATACCAGCGGTACGCCTTATTTTTTTCATTTCTGAAAGCTAGAATATGATATATCAAAGAAAAATTGAGAAAAGCCCTTTAATAAAGAAAGCTTGCCTATTTAATAAGTCCCAGCTAGATAATGGGAATTTTCTTTCCATTTAAAAACTGTTAATCTGTATCAAAGGAGTCCTGCCAAAAAGAACTGGGAATCTTTCATGAATTTATAGGCACTGTTTGCCAACCTGATCCAATTTTTCTCTTGTTGAAACCACTTCATTAATTTAATGTGCAAGAAATAAATATTTGATGTGCAATTAGTTGGAGATTATTATGGCCATAATGGAACCTTTCCAAATAAACAGCTGCTCCAACACTTTAAATGCATGAAAAGCAAGACACAAAATGGAAAATATAATGACACACCAGCTCTACCGAGGAAAAAAGTTAAAATACTCAATTAGTGAGTAACATGGCTGCTCATTTAGAAGTTTGGTGATGGTTTATCAAAGCGTAACAGCAGAACAAACTCCTACTCGTGTAGCCGAATACCCATCCACCTGAATTTTCCTGGAAATGTTTGCCTACCGATGTGAAACGTTTTTGCTCAAGAAGAAAACGTTATGGAACTAGATGTGGCCCAATTCCACCCATTGTTTAGATTTCTCGTTTTAGATGTAGGCACGTATATCAGTGTATATTTGTTGAATTTCAGTTAATCTTTTTTAGCATTTATATGCATGATCTAAGTATCTATGTCTGTATATCCACGTATGAATTGTAATGAGTCCACCGCTTCTGGAAGGATTGGTGTCAGCTGGAGAGCTCCTCGTTGACTGAGCTGTTTCAAGTCTGAAGAAGCCTTTGGGGTTTTCATAGCACGTGCAGTGAGTGCCTGTGAAGGAACTCCCATCACTGAAGTACTTGAACGCCCCTTGAGTTTTTTCAGTTGGTACCTTCCTTTGGAGACAGAGCTAAAGAAGAGGAGTTCGTGGTCGCTGTCCCCTGGCGTCCTGGAAACACTCGAGGGTAGAGATCGGGACAGAAAGCCCAGCATCCCCGAATCCTGGAAGAGGTCCTGAGTCACATTCGTTGAAGAGTTGCCTGAAGCTCTTGGCTGTCCAGAAAGGGAAGAGAGAAACATCCGAGAGGCAGCCGCGTGAGGTCCACAGACAATTGCTGGCGACAAGTCAATGGCTGTCTTAGTAGGAGGGGCGCATGAAGGAGGAGTCTGCTCATCTGGGAGGTCAGCAGCAGAAAAGCCACGGGAGTTCCTGGAATTGGTTAAAGTCTGGCTTGTGATGGCAGCGCCGAATGTTAGGGAGTCTGGGAACTGCTTACACTCACCCATGTACTCGTCTACAGAACTGACTCGAGGCACCGGTGTTGCTAGTCCATTCCATTCTGAGATGAAATCCCACCATCCCTGGCATTTTAACTTCATTCCACTCACAAACACCCCGTGGTCCAGGGGAAGTCAGCTCCTGTTACTGGTTTGCCTAACTTCCCGGCTGCCTCCAGGAAACAGACACAGATACACAAACCAGAAACACAAGGAGGGGTAAAAGCATCGATTTAACACCATTTTGTCTGGATGGAAATGAACGACCTTGTGATATATCGGGCTGGCTCTTTTTGATGGTCTTCTTAAGGTAAAACCGTTTGGGTTAAGGCTCCCCCGTTCGGGATCTGGGGGTGTGTATGTGATGGGACTAAGGCAAAGTGATGCTGACTCCACAGGCTTGGTACCCAAGGTCATACTTGGTGCTTCTTCCTAGAGCCTGTGGCATCCGTGACTCAGAACCCAACCACCCTGCTTCAGCGAAGCCAGGCAGCCACCCAGAGACGGGGACAGGCTCGTGCCTGCCCGGCACCCTGGGTGAGGTCCCAAGAGAGCCAGCGTCCTCCACAGACATGGGAGGGGTCACCTTCAGACACTCGAGCCCCCTGACATCCTCCCAGCAGTTACTGCAGGACAGGACCAGCTGTGCCCACTGAGACAGGCCCAAATCGCAGGTTTGTGAAACATAAAAACTAAACGATGGCTCTTGCTTTCGGCCTGTACGTAGTGGAGTCATTTGTTAGGAAGGAAGGCAGTGGAAACACAAGCGCCCGAACCAGGGCCACTTAGTGAGTGTATTTTTAGCTTATCATGCGCAACAGCTCTAGAAGCATGTGGCTTTGTTGCAGTCCATATCCTGCTGGCTCCCCACTTCGCAGGAGGGGAAGGAACTTTACTATAAGCATCTTTCCGTGAAGCCAGAACCTGGGTTGTTTCCGCTGGCCGGGAGCCCGCGTTATTATAGGGAAAACGGGGACAAACCCATAAATTAGGCCCATAAAGTGGCGCCCAGGAGGACTCGGCCAGTTATTCACTCAACACTTGCATGTTGGGAGCAACTGCGGGCCGGGAGCACGGCCCCCTTTGCCATCAATACAGCAGGATCATAAGGACCGTGTGCTCAGGGACCCTGTGGTCCAGAGGGCAGAGGTCACCGACGTACAAGCAAACGAATAAAAGTGATTCCAGTTCGGAAAAGTGTGGATCACAGCGCGGCGGAGGGGCTGAGGGGAGCCTGGCCTCAGAACACCGCTATTGTTCGATCAAGTGGCTGGGAAGCTGAGCCCTGTGATGAAAGGGTTCGGCCAGCGCGGGAGGGACGGGTAAAGGAGGCAGGTGGAGACAGAAATCTGGACGAAAACAGGGTGTGAGGAGCCAGGGAGAAGCAGGGAAAGGAAAACCTTTTGGAGAAGGAGAACCTTTGAGGTCCTTGCAGACCCCTTTGGAAAGTTTCTTGCACTGTATTGTGATTGCAGCGGGAAACTGCTGGCTTCTGTTCGGCCAGAGTGTCTCAGTTATTCACGCATGGACGGCGCTGACCAGGGACATGACCAGTGGCTGCTGGGTGCTGGCTGGGCCGGAATGGAAGCTGGGAGACTGGAAGGAGGCTGCAGGCCTCCCTCATTATTTATTCGAGGTTCCATATTTGCTAATTCATCCGCACCGCCGAAATCTGTCTGGAGCCGTTAAATCGGTAGTCAACGCACTTTCAAGGTCGTTCGTGGACACGCTCGGCTGGTGACACTCTGCTTTCTGGTTTCTGCTCTGAGGCTCGAGCGTCAGGACAAGTGTCCTTCTCGTGGACCATTCGGTGTTGCTTTTCCCACACGTCTGTGTTTTTAGTGCTGCCGCGGTTGGCAGTGACCGCCAAGCACAGTGCTGGAGTCCTGACTGCTCCTGGGAATCCCAAGAGAGCTGTGAGCTTCTTGTAGGTACAGATCGTGGTGGCGACGGCCCCAAGTTCAGTGTGGATGACTTAACACCGTCTCTGGAGTGAGGTGTCTATAAACAGGGGACACACTTGGGTGTCGCTGAGTTGATGGGAACGTGATCCGAGGCTTCCAGAAACCTAACCATGTATCTGCCTGGGAGCAGTGGCTCAGTGTTCATTCACTAACTCAGCATTTGCGATGACTTTATGAAACATAATTACAAGAGTGAGGAGAACTGACTGGATGTCAGGAGGTCCGGGTGGGAGGGCAGATGTTAGAGGGTCTTCAGTGGTTGAGCGTCACCAAGTGACAAGGTTTGACCTCGCCCTGGATGTCAGGCCTAAGCAATCCAGCAGCATCCCTGGGTTTTGATGCTGCCCGTGGAGCTAGGAAAAGAGTCTCGCAGTGGAGGAGCACAGAGTCCTCGAAGGGTTCCTGAAGGAGGCAGCATTTGTGAAGAGGGCAGATGGTGAGCCGTGCCTCGAGAGCCTGCGGGGAAGTGTGTGAATTCATTAATCTTATGTGGGAGCTGTGTATTCCTGGGGCATAGGACAGTGCAGTTCAGAAGGCTCAGGAGCAAATTACATTAATTTCAAGAGTATTTTTTATAATTGGAAATATAGTTGATTTACAAAAGTATGTTAGTGTCAGGAGTATATCCAAGATTCAGTTATATATATGACTGTGTATATGTGTGTGTGTGTGTGTGTGTGTGTATGTGTTTTCAGATTTTCCATTACAGCTATTAAAACATAATGAAAATAATTCCCCGTGCTACACAGTAGGTCCTCAGTATGTATCTGTTTTATGTTCAGTAGTTTGTATCTGTTAATCTCATACTCCTAATCGATCCCTATAACTCCCTTTTCCTTTTCATAATAAGTTGATTTTCTGTCTGTCTCATTTTTGTGTATATATTCATTTGTATTACTTTTACTTTCAAAAAGTTTTTTTTTTTATTTGAGGGGCTGCACCTGTGGCAGGCATATGGAAGCTCCCAGGCTAGGGGCTGAATCAGACCTGCAGCTGCCAACCTACCCCACAGCCATAGCAACAGGGGATCTGAGCTGCATCTGTGACCTACACCACAGCTCATGGCGACGCTGGATCCTTAACCCTCTGAGTGGGGCCAGGGATTGAACCCACAACCTCGTGGATACTAGTTAGGTTCGTGACTGCTGTGCTGTGGTGGGAACTCCCATTTGTATTGCTTTTTAGTTTCTGCATGCAAACGATAGCATAGTGGCCTTTCTCTGACTTACCTCACTGAGTATAATAATCTCTAGTTGCATCCATTTTGATGCAAATGGCAGCATTTAGTTCTGTTTTAAGGCCAAGTAATAGCCGATTGTATATATGTACCACATCTTTGTTCAGCTGCTGATGGATGCTTATGTTGCTCCCATGTTTTGGCTATTGTACCTCCTGCTGCTTGGCACACTGGAGTGCATGTGTCTTTTCAAGTTAGAGTTGGTGAAAATTCCTACTATATTTTTAAGGGATATTGGGAGCCTCAACACACCCACAAGTATACAGATATACTGACTCAGGTTTAAGCTCTGCTGACGTAGGAAAAGGCTCTTACCTTCTTAGAGTCTGTCTGCACATTGGAGGCAAGGATCAAAGGCGTGCCAAACACAAGACAATATGACCAGCAGTTCTCATTGTGGCTCAGCGGAAACGAAGTTGACTAGGATCTATGAGGACTGGGTTTGAACCCTGGCCTCACTGAGTGAGTTAAGGATCCTGTGTTGCTGTGAGCTTCGGTGTAGGTCGCAGACACGTTCTGGATCTGAGTTGCTGTGACTGTTGGCGTAGGCCAGTGCCTACAGCTCCGATTCAACCCCTAGCCTGGGGGCTTCCCTATGTCACAGTTGCGGCCCTAAAAAGACACACACATATATATAAAACCACTCTCCCAACTCCACTGACATCATGAAATGAGACTCTGAGTTTCGTATGCGTATATCAAATGTTGATGTAACTTTCCTGTGAAAGAAAAGGACTGGGTAAAAAAGGAAGTTCCCGTTGTGGCTCAGCGGCTTAAGAACCTGACACAGTGTCGGTAAGGATGCAGGTTAGATTCCTGGCCTTGCTCAGTGGATTAAGGATCCTGCGTTGCGTGAGCAGGATCACAGATGTAGTTCGAATCTGGCATTGCTGTGGCTGTGGTGTAGGCCGGCAGCTGCAGCTCCAATTTGAGCCCTAGCTCAGAACTTGTATATGCAGCAGATGCAGCTATTAGAAAAGGGAAAAAAAGAAAGAAAAAGAAAAGGACCGGAAGTGATTTCATTCCTACTGTGTGCCAAGACTTCTTCAAATATCCTCTCAAATTAATTGACGAAATGCTCAGCAAAACAGTTTTAGAATAGTATTGCTTTCTACGGCCTCTTCAGACTCGCTGAACAGAATAGAAATGCAAACCCAGATGTTGCTTTTGCCACAATTTTATGTTAACTTGAAAGGCATTCTTTGACTATTTTAAATTGATTTCTTACAAAATTAAGAGCATTTCATGAGCCTCTCATAGGTGTCAACCCAGAAACACTTTAATGGCTTTCCTTTAATAATCTCCCATCTTTCTTCGTAGTGTTTAATAACATGTTTTTATATCATGGGTGAATTCTAAAAATGCATTTTGTAACTTGACACGGACCAAGCAGCTTTAAACAGGTTACAGATCCTCGTCTCCAGAGTTTATGTATTCTACTTTTGATGACCGTGAAACCGGCCGGCAGCTTTCTGCCTAATCATCTTTCAAGTACAGTGTTCAGTGAAAACCTATTTTTTTCTGTCTTTTTGCCTTTTATGTAGATTTGCACCCGCGGCATATGGAAGTTCCCAGGCTAGGGGTCTAACAGGAGCTGTAGCTGCCGGCCTTCGCCACAGCCACAGCATTGCGCGATGCAAGTCACGTCTGCAACCTACACCACAGCTCACGGCAACGCCAGATCCTTAACCCACTGAGAAAGGCCAGGGATCGAACCCGCAACCTCATGGTTCTTAGTCGGATTCGTTAACCACTGAGCCACGAAGGGAACTCCGAAAACCTATTTTTTAATGTGTGGAAAAATAAGCCATACACAGAAATACGTGTGACTACTCCATGTGAATCTGGCGACCCAGGGTTTCTCTGTTAGAGAGTCACGTTAGCCACCTCCAAGCCAGAGATGAATCCTGCTGCTTAATGATACGCTCTCTGATGGGTTGTCAGGGCACGGTGATAGCTCCCTCTGTTGACCTCGGTCTCGCTGGTTCATTATTAAAACATTTGTCCTGTGCCCTGGAGAAAGGAATCTGGCTATGTTTTGATTAATTCATTTTCATTCAGTTTTGAGCAGGTACATATTTATCTATATTGAATATTTACCAGTTTGTCCTAAAACTGTATTTCAGTGCATCTCATGTAGCGTTCTGCGTACAGTATATGATGTAATGACCCAAATGCCTCCACGTGTAGGCGCGTATACGCACATATATATATATATATATATATATATAAACGTGTGTATCTGTGCACTTACATATAGGATATATGTGACTTTTAAAATTACATGTGTATGTATGATATGATAAAAATGTTTTAACATGATGACCCACCAGGAATCTATTTGTATGGAATCCAAAGGATGCAGTTCATTTCTACTGTCTCCATAATTCCCTTAAAAACTAGCCTTTTAAGTTAATAAATAGTGCATTATAGTCACGGAACTTAAAAGATTGCCGTCATTTTAAGCTTGAATTCCCTTATTACACAGCCGACATCCACTGGAGAACGCTTCCACTCTTGTGGCTAACGGTACAGTTTCTCAAAAACCCAATAAAATGGAATAAAATCACGTCTTACCAACAGAATTAATTTCTATTAACTATTTATTTGTACAGTCCACGGCTCATCACAAAGCAAACCAAAGCACGATACCCCGGAGCAGGAAAGACACAGAATGTACGCGGCCTAACGTGATTTTTATTACCTGCCTTTTCCTCCGGAGAAACACGGTGCACGAGTTAATGAAATCGGCTTTTATTACTGATTCATTGCATTTAACACGAAGCAGCAACTCTGGAAGTTCGAGCATTTCAGTTGAAAGGAGCCTGGGAATTCCCACATCGGTTATGAAGGCAAAGTCAAGCCAGAGCTGAGGCTGGTCCCCGGGGGTCGTGCTTTTCGAGACCATGCGCTCGGGGGTGGGCGCCTGGGCTGAGGGACTAAAGCAGAGCGACCTGCAGTGAGCGGCGCATTGTGTTGGCTGTGAAGGATGGCTGTGGGATGCTCTCGGTGGCTGTAGAGTGCCCTCAAGGCCATGTGACAAAATG
>PVHT021183672.1:1912979-1925925 GCA_004024745.2 Catagonus wagneri | reverse complement strand
TCGCTTTGCCTGGGTTATTGCTCAGCTAGGCTGAGAAATGCTGGAGAGACGTGCGGTTGATTGGCACCAAGAGCTTTGTTTGGCGTGGGGAGGGGACAGCAGAAGTGAGGCGACCCAAGGCTGTGACGCGTCCTGCGGGTTCTGGTGTCCTGCTGGTTTACTGCGCCTTTTGAACGCAGCGTCCTCCCTGCTAACTGGGCGGTGTCGGGGGTGAGGGGCGGTACCCGGTCTCCTTCTAAGACTTGGTGCAGGATCTGGCTCAGAGAGATACGGGATTGAGATGATATCTGTTGGATAAATGAATGACAGGGGGTGTCTATTCTGAATCGTGGGAGAGAGCATGGCCATGTGCACAGATGGACAGGTGGTTTGTGGTGTTTCAGAAGAAAAGGCTGTTTATCATCTTTTGAAGTTATTAAAAAGCAATATGAAACACGGTATTCCCCTGAAAGAAATACTGGGTTCAACAAAGCGTCTGCTGTCAGATCTCATGTTCCACCATCCGCGGTACAACCAGCTTATCAAGAATTTCCGTTCCGGGCTTAGAACGTTAAGACCAGCTCTACAGGATTTAGCTCGTATCACTGTGCTGTGACTTGAGGGTTAACAAACCCTCCAAGACTTCTTAAAATATGACCTCAAATTCAAGTAAATTCTAAGCTTCCTGCTTAGAAGTCTCTCCCTTCCTGTGTGAAATGTAGGCAAGAGTGGGTTTGGTTAAAATGCAAACATTTCTTTGGTTTTAGTTTTGCTGCCTGACCGTGCATCTAGCAAAACACTGGGATTTGACCCCAAACCACCAGAAAATCTTAAGTGTTGTGCAGGATGGGGGGCTGGGGGGGATCCCTGCAGCACTGGAACATTCTGAGCACTTCATAGAAACGGATGACCGGGCACCGCTAAGAAGAGAGGTCCAAAGGGCTGTAAAATTTCACGTGTGTCATTTTACCTAAGAACATCCGTGATCATGGTAAAAGTCGTATAAATTAGTTAAATCTTAAAAGAAGGCACCTACGTGGGTGGGAAAGTGAGCTTCCCAGGCCAGCTTCTTCATGGGGAATCCCACTTACAGTGGGAAAAGGAAGAACCATCCAGTGAGACTGGAGGAGACTTGAGGAGGAAAGATGGTTCTGGGCAGCAGGTGTCTGCGGTGACGATTAAACACCCGTCAGACTTGACTAAGAAGCAGCCAAGAAGTCGAGGGGGCTGGGGTGGAGGGGAGGGGCTTGAAATGATTCCAAAACAGGTGAGTTTTCTTTAAAACATCAAAATGAGTGTTTTCTAAGAATTATAGAATATGTACAAAGAGAGTGTACCACGGCGATTATCAGAGCCTAAAGGGACTGCAACGAAAATAAAGTGTGAATGCACCTTGAGAGAGGATGATTCCAGGACAGCCTGTCATAAAATGTACCGTCATTTTTATCATCTTGAAATCGCTCATGGTTACTTCATCCTGAACTTGAGATGCTCTCCGGTTGTCAGATTGATCCACAAACTCATACCCATGGACGTTGTGGAAAAGCCTTAAGAGGTCCAATTGTCTATTTTTTTTTAATAAATTATTTTTGTTTTGGCACAGTTGGCACAATGTTGTGCCAATTTCTGCTGTACAGCAAAGTGATCCAGCTATATATATATATATTATTTTTCTCATATTATCTTCCATCATGTTCTATCTCAAGAGATTAGATGGAGTTCCCTGTGCTGTAAAGTAGGACCCCATTGCGTATCCATTCTCATTGTCATAGTTTGCATCTACAAACCTCAAAAACTGCCTGTCGGTCCCAGTCCCTCCCCCTTCCCCCTTGGCAGCCACAAGTCTGTTCTCTAGGTCTGTGAGTCTGTTTCTGTTTTATAGATAGGTTCATTTGTGCCCTGTTTTAGATTCGACATGTAATTGATAGCATACGGTATTTGTCTTTCTCTTTCTGATTTACTTTCCTGAGTACAAGAATCTCTAGTTGCCGTAAATGGCATAATTTTGTTCTTTGTATGGCTGAGTGGTATTACATTGCGTATATGTATCACATTTTCTCAATTCATTCATGTAGTTTCTGTGTCTTGGCTATTATGAATAGTGCTGCTGTGAACACAGGGGTGCATGTGTCTTTTTGACTTACAGTTTTGTCTGGGTACCTGCTCAAGAGAGAGATTGCTGGATCATACGGTCTTTCTTTCTCTCTCTCCTTCCTTGTTTCCTCCCTTTCTCTTTCCTTTCTTTCTTTCTTTGGCTTTTTGAGGGTTGCACTCATGGCATGTGGAGGTTGCCAGGCTAGGGGCTGAATCGGAGCCATAGCCACTGGCCTATGCCACAGCCACACTGGATCCTTAACCCACTGAGCAAGGCTGAGGATTAAACCTGTGTTCTCATGGATCCTAGTTGGATTCGTTTCCACTGATCCAACATGGAAACTCACAGTAGTTCTATATTTAGTTTTCTGAGGACTCTCCATACTGATTTCCGTAGTGGTTGTACTAATTTGCATTCCCATGAACAGTCCAGGAGGGTACCCTTTTCTCCACACCCTCTCTAGTACTTGTTATATGTCAACTTAATAACGATGGCCATTCTGACTGGTGTGAGGTGCTACCTTACTGTAGTTCTGACTTTCATTTCTCTAATGATTAGACGTTGAGCATCTTTTCACGTGTCTACTGGCCATCTGTATGTCTTATTTGGAGAAATGTCTATTTAGGTCTTCTGCCCATTTTTTGATTGGTTTCTTTGGGTTTTTGTTGTTAAGTTGTATGAATTGCTTGTATATTTTGAAGATTAAGCCCTTGTCTGTTGCGTCATTTGCAATTATTTTCTCCCATTCTGTGGGTTGTCTTTTCATTTGTCTTAATGGTTTCCTTTACTGTGCAAAAGCTTTTAAGTTTAATTAGATCCCAATGGTTTATTTTTGTTTTTCTTGTCATTATTCTAGGAGATGGATCAAGAATGATAGTGCTGTGATTTATGTCGAAGAGCTTTCTGCCCTTGTTCTTCTCTAGGAGCTTTATAGTATCTGGTCTTAGGTTTAGGTCTTTAATCTGATTTCAGTTTATTTTGGTGTATGGTATTAGAGAATGTTTTAATTTTATTATTTTACATTTAGCTGTCTGGTTTTTCCAGCACCACTTATTGAAGATACTGTCTTTATTTACTGAATGTCCTTGCCTCTTGTCATAGCTGGCCATGGGTGCTTGGGTTTATTTCTGGGCTTTCTATCCTGTTCCACAGATCTATGTTTTCACTTTTGTGCCGGTATCATACTGTTTTGATTACTTCAGCTTTGTAGTATAGTCTGAAGTCAGGAAGCCTAATTCCTCCAGTTCCACCTTTTTTTTTTTTTTCCAGTATCGCTTTGCATATTTGGAGTGTTTTGTGTTTCCATACAAATTTTAAAATATTTTGTTCTATTTCTGTGCAGAATGTCCTTGTTAATTTGATAGCGATTGCACTGAATCTGTAGATTGCTTTGGGAAGTATAGTGATTTTGACAGTAATTATTCTTCCAATCCAAGAGCATGGTATATCTTTCCATCTGTTGGGGTCATCTTTGATTCATTTCATCAGCGTCTTATAGTTTTCAGGGTCTTTTGGCTCTGTAGGGAGGTTTATTCCTAGGTATTTTACTCTTTTTGATGTGATGGTCAATGGGGTAGTTTCCCTGATTTCTCTTTCTGTCTTTCATTGTTGGTATAGCAAAATGCAATCAATTCCTATGTATTAATTTTGTTTCCTGTAACTTTACCAACTTCACTGATAAGCTCTATGAACTTTCTGGTAGGGTCTTTAGGATTTTCTAGGTATAGTATCATGTCCGCTACTAACAGTGATGGTTTTACTTCTTCTTTTCCGATTTGGATTCCTTTTATTTCTTCTCTGATTTTCATGGCTTGGATTCCCAAAGCTATGTTGAATAAGAGTGGTGACAGTGTGCATCCTTTTCTATTGAGGAAATACTGTAAATATCTTATGTTAATACAGTATTTACAGTTGACAGTATCTTTCAACGTACTACACTCATTTAGACACCCCAAACACACACACACACACACAAACACACGTGAGAAAGTTGAGAGCCACTGAGGCTAAGAGAGTCTAATAAAGGGCAGAGTTGTCTTTGAGTCTCCATATCAGGCCATGTTTATGTGTTCCGACTCTGTTTCCAGAGGCCTTTCTCCTTTTCTGTGATGAGAGAAACAGAGTGGATCTACATCAAAACGTCTCCTGTAAAACCCGTTCTGTTGGGCACCTTACACACATATATGGAAGTAAATGGACAACACTGGAAATTTACTTTTCCGTTCTTCAGCTGCCCCGTCTGCAAAGTATTGATGATGCAACAGTCCCTAAGCCACGGGGTGCTCTGAGAATTAAGTCAATTAACACCTGCAGTCTTCCCAGAACCTGGCTTCCAAGCATACCACAGACACCTGTTATTATCATTGCTGTTGATAGTGTACTATTACCACATTTTCCTCGGGGGAATCAGTTGTTCACTTGTGAGGCATCTTCAGTCTGTAATTAAGGCTTTTGTTGGCTCCCCATTGGAGCAGGGAACTGTTTGAATTTTCAAGCAGTGAGGAAAGACCAGTTAACCTGCCTGCACCCGCCCACAGGCTCCCAGGCCTTCACCTACACGCACACACACTCACGCTCACACCTTCACTCACACACTCCCTGCCATGGACCGGGAGGGATTCTTACTGCTGGCCAAGGACAGCCTCCACTGGCAACACTGCAAAGCGCGGGGGAGGTAGAGGGCTGATAGGGACGGCCAGCCTATTCGCAGGGGCCGGGAGGAGGGACCTGGGCATCAGGCATGTCACAGTACCTCTGACGTCACAGTACCTCTGACGTCACAAAAAAGACATATCAGAGAAGGTGAGGCAGCACCACGGCAACCCCAGGGCGTCACCTGCACTGACAGTGCCGCTGCCTGGCTGCGCCTTGAGGACACCAAGGCACAGAGTCTTGGAGTGGCTCTGAAATATTCAAGCATGCCTGTGGGCTGCTCGGCAGCTGGAGGTCCTAGAAAGGGAACAGGGCAGAAGCTCCCAAGGCTCCTTGTCACGGGGGCTGACATCTGAATGGATGGGGACAGGTTTCATGCAGACGCAAATCCAATGAGATCAGAGGGGTTGAAATGCGGGACAAGAAGGAAAATGCACGGTGATGGAGAAGAGGGTAACCTTTTTATCTGCTCCAGTGTGAGAAACATGAAAGCGCCCTGGGTGCGGGCGTGGGCGTGGATGCGACATGGGTCATGAAGAATCGAATGGCTAGAAGAAACCAGCCCTGACTGAGGGGGGGTGTGTCTTTCTGCGGGAGGACCAGGGACTGGCACAGGGCTGAGCCCAAGTGTGGGAGGTTCCAGACAGGTCCGGAGTGTTCAGAGCACAGCGGAGAGGGACGCTGGAGAGGAGGCAAGGAGGGAGCTGGAGGCGCTGTGCAGAGCTGAGCGCCCGGGCGGAGCAGGTTTTATTCAAAGCACAGTGGAGGCTCCCCCATGGGAGGGTCGGAACCTTCCCCTAAGGCGACCCGATCAGTAATCTCCCAGGGCAGCCTGGCTGCTGGGTGACAGGTGGATTGGGGTGGGCGTGTGGGGGCCACTGTGAGAGCAGCAGAGGGCCGCGGGGGCCGGTCACGGACAAAAGCGTTTTAAGAGGATGTGGCAGAAACCCATCGACTCACAGCTCATTGAGGAGATAGATTCAAAAACTTGGTCTTGGAGGGAGTACAGGATGTCAGTAATTATTTAGGGAAAAGCTCTTCCAGAGAAGTGTAAAATAAAATGAAAACAGCCCGACGTTATAAAACCCGACCCTAAAACAGTGCCAGCATCCTGGGATAACAAGTCCTTCCTACATCCTCATCACCGCCCACTCCCAACCACAAAAGGTCAGTGACGAAAGGCCGTAAATCTAAAACATCAGCCTTGGAGGTCCCACCCTGGCGCCGTGTGTTAACCCAGCTGTAATGGCTCAGGTCGGTCTAAACGCTCAAGTTCGATCCCGGACCTGGCACAGTGGGCTAAAGAATCTGGCGTTGCTATAGGTACACTGTGGGTCAGAGCTGGGACTAGGATTCAGTCCCTGGCCTGGGAACTTCTATGTGCTGCAGGTGTAGTCTTACAGTAATATTAATAATAATAAATAAAACATCGGTCTTGGAGTTCCTGTCGTGGCTCAGTGGTAATGAACCCAACTAGTATCCATGAGGACACAGGTTTGATCCCTGGCCTTGCTCAGTGGCTTAAGGATCTGCTGTTGCCCCGAGCTCTGGTGTAGGTCACCGATGAGGCTTGGATCCTGCGTTGGTGTCTGTGGTGTAGGCTGGCAGCTATAGCTCCGATTTGACCCCTAGCCTGGGAACTTCCATATGCCATGGGCATGGCCCTAAAAACTAAAAAATAAAAAAATAAATAAAACACCAGTCTTGAAGAGGGCTCTTCAGAGGGAAAGCTTATCCTGGGACGGTTTCTTATCATGCTTGGCTAAAACTGCTTCCCTGTTTAAATCTTTTAAAAGTCAGTTAAATTGAGTATTCATATCCAGTAGTTTTATTGACATGTCAACATAGGGTTGGTGGTTTTTTTCCCCCCTCTTTTTATTTTTTAGCTCAGTCTCTTTACTCTGCTTTGTCATCTCCGAAGGGACCACTCTGGGACGCTGGTCTGCCACTCCCCTTTCTTTGCATCTTGTAGAGATGAGCTCAGACCCTCACAGTCATTATATCCCAGTCTTTCATATCTCACTTCCTGGAGTGGCTTGAGTCCCGATTTCATTTCCAATTTGTGACTCCCAGTTCCCCATTTTACAGTGTTCTATTCTCTGCTTTCAGCTCCTGGAAAATGATTTCCTATTGCCTAATTTGGGGGCAGAGATTTGTGGCAGGTGTCCTTTTTTTTTTTTTTAATCAGTCCTTCCCAGAAGGCAGCTGGCGGACGCTGAGGGAGTCTGGTCTCTCACGGGGAGTGAGCTGTGCTTGGCATAAAGACGTTTCTATCATCGTTCCCGGGGTTAATGCTGCGTGGGCTCCAGTGGCCACGCCATTGACGGGCAGCGTGAGATATGAATCATTTCCACTTGGATTTTTTTTTTTTTTTCAATGCATCCAAAAAGGACAAGGAAGTATCGCCGTGCCGCTGATGGGCCCAGTAACGTTTCCAGAAGATAAGGATGAGAATGTCCTCGCCCTGTTCTGTATTTAGAGTGAGGGGACATTTGGGGGCGAATATGATTAATATTCTGGCTCAGACGGAGAAAATCAATTTGAATAAGGAAGGGCAGGCTGCAAGGGAGGAAAGCAAACCTTCCTGCACCTGCATGCGGTTGTCGAGAATGAGTCACCCAGCTAACTGCCTAGGAGCCACTCTGTGAGAATAAAAAACAGGGGAAAATGGCACAAAAGTCATTCTGTCTTTCAGATTCCTCCCCGGAACACGGCTTCCCCAGAAGCGGATGGAGAACGTTATGAAAACAGCAGCCAGATCAAAATCTGTTGCTGCAGAGGAAGTGTTGCTGCTGCTTAGACAGAAACAGGGAAGGGTGCTTCACTGGAGACTGTTCATGCTTAAGAGAAATGTGTGCAGTCTTTCTGGAGTCAACAGAGTTTCTCCGGGAGTTCTCTTGTTGCTCAGTGGGTTAAGGATCTGGCGTGGTCTCTGAACTGGCTCAGGTCGCTGCTAGGGCACAGGTTCGATCCCTAGCCCGTGAACTTTGGTGTGCTGTGGGGGCAGCCAAAAAAGAAAAATCAGAAACAAAGTTTAGGGAGTTTCCAATGTGACTTAGGCGGGTTAACCTGACTAGGAGCTATGAGGATGCAGGTTCGATCCCTGGCCTTGCTCAGTGGGTTAAGGATCTGGTGTTGCCGTGAGCTGCGGTGTAGGTCACAGACACAGCTTGGATCCCGCGTTGCTGTGGCTGTGGTGCAGGCTGACAGCTGTAGCTCCAGTTCGACCCCTAGCCTGGGAACTTCCAAATGCTTGGGGTCGGCCATAAAAAGACAAAACAAACAAACAAACAGTGTGTCAGGATATCACCAGTGCAGCCGGCCCGGACCTTCCAAGAATGTGTTCCCTGAGACAGGACTAGGTATTCTCTGCCTGTCTCTTCGAGAAAGCGCATGAGAGAGATTCCCTTTTCAGTAGTGCTTTTGTAATTTTGTCAGTGATTCATTGCATGTACCATCTGCCACTCATAAAACCCCGCCTAATAAAACATTCCTGGAATTTCAGTTTGGGCGTTGGAGTCGGTGCAGGGGAAGCAAGAGACAGGTTTCCGCACATCAATATGTGTGTTTTCTCTTAGGAGCAAAAGAAAGTAGGAGTCTGATGAGTCGCTCCTTGGCTTATCTTTCAACAAATATTGGTCTAAATTCACAACCCAGGCTTCTTGGGTGACTCAATCTGACTTCTTAGGAGCACCCAGTTCCTCGGGGATGCCCAGTGGGCTGCATCTGGTTTTACGTTTCAGGGTTTCATCTTGCGCTTTGTCTCCATCTGGGAGCTGATTCATAATGTTGTCTGCAGATTCCGGCATCAAATGAATGGACGGGATTGTTTTCAATTAAAGCCTCACCTCCCTGAGAGACTCAAGTTTCTTGGGAGTGTCCAGAGTCCTTTTCTCAGCCACGTTAAGAACACAGGTAGGACATAAGGCAGCCTGCCTGTCAAACCCATCTCGGGGCTCCCACAGTGGGCCCTATGTCTGTCCCAACGTGATTCAGCAAAAGGGAGGACATGGGTCAGTGACACGCTGCATCTGTGAAGGAGAAGGTGAAAGCAAACACATGCAAAAGCTGTATTCGGAACCACTTGGGGTGCAGGTTGATCGGGATGAGCTCAGTATTGCAAGGGACAGGTATTCGGCATGCTTCTGGATGAATCAGACATGGATGGCAGGCAGCAGCTGTGCCAGGTCACAGAACTGCCATTTCTCATTCCCCACCCCCCACCCCACTGACTTCAGAACAAGCCTTGCCATTTTCTTATGCACCAGGAATTTTTTTTTTTTTTTAGGGCTGTAAATGCGGTATACAGACGTTCCCAGGCAAGGGGTTGAATCGGAGCTGCAGCTGCCTGCTACAGCCACAGCCACAGCCACAACCACACATGATCCGAGCCGGGTGTGCAACCTACACCACAGCTCATGGCAATGCCTAACCCACTGAGCGAGGCCAGGGATCGAACCCTCATCCTCACAGAGACCCGTCGGATTCATTACCCGTGTGCCATAGTGGGAACTCCGCTGCGTCTTCCTCTTCACCATCAACAGCTCCATCTTGGTTCCACCATCTCGGCTGCGTTGGAGTGATGAGAATTCTTCAGGGTCATTTTAAGTTAATGTTTTAAAAACGTATTTTATTTTTTATTTTTTTAAATTTTTTTTTCTTAATGGATTTCATTTCAATTATAGGTGTACATAAATCATCACAAGTCAATTTTATAGATTTTGTGTCCCAAACCCACAGTGCATCCCCCCACCCCCCAGATTGTCTTATTTGAAAAACCAAGGTTTTCCAAAGTCTGTGAGTCATTATCTGGTCTGCAAAGAAGTTCATCGTGTCTTTTTAGTTTCCACATGTAAGCGGTAGCACTGGGTGTTGCTGTCTAATTGTCTGACTGGTTTCATTTCGCATGATAATTTCTAGGTCCATCCATGTTGCTATAAATTAAAAACGTATTTTATTGAAGTAGAGTTGATTGCCGGTGTTGTGCTAGTTCCTGCTGCACAGCACAGTGACTCGGTTATATGTATATCTGCACGCTTTCTCGGGTTCTTTTTCCACTGTGGTTTGTCCCAAGATATTGAATATAGTTCCCTGTGCTATAAAGTAGGGCCTTGCTGTGAAGGTGGTTGTTTGTTTGCTTTTTTTCCTCCGTGTAAATACCGGTTTAAATACGATGATCGTGCATTCCTGTTGAGAATTCGTATTTGGACTTGAACTACATAACCTACCTGATGTGGGCACCAGTCTGTCTTGATCTCAGGCGTGACGGTCATGCTTTATGGCTTTCTGGGTATCTTCTTGCACGTCACAAAGCCAGGCACCTTCCTGCTACAGCCACACGTCAGGGGTTCTAGGCGAGCAGCAGACAGGGTCATGGTCACTCCCCAGAGGGACCTTCAGCACCACACAGTCATCATCTTGGGAAACGAAAAGCGCGGCACGTCGTCATGCAGCCGCTAAAGCCATATTTTCAGTGCAGTTAAGTTCATGGGTAAGGCTTCAAAAATAGAGTCGACAAATATAGGCTACGACACCGATTAAATTTCGGAAGATATATGCATACACATCTGAAGCCTTAGGTCTTCGAGACCCGTTAAGATTCCTCGTGTACGTCCACAGCCACACTCAGCCGTGGGACGGAGAAGAGCAGAGCGCGAGCCGAGAGGACGTGGAGGGGCCGTCGGAGGAAAGGACACACACTCACCGTCTCCACAGATGTTAACAAATAAATATCTCTGGCAGAGAGATCCTCGGTCGCTTTTCTTTCTTTGCCTTTCAGCATTTCTAATATTGTTAAATAGTATCTGACTCATTGTTTTGTAAAATCCAACACCCACGACAAGGCTGAAACTCTGTAAAGTTTGTGAAAAGCATCATATACAGCCCTCCAAACACGCTGAGGAAAAAGAAGTTGGCCCCAAGGACGCAGGAGCCGGTGTTATCTGACCGGCGGGATGCTGCTGTCATTCGGGATCAGGTGCGAGGTTCTGGTCACCGGGGGCAGGAGAAGCCTGGCATCTGAGAGTCAGGCTTAGGGACTCAGGCGTCCTCAGACCCAGCTTCCGGCCCACCTGTCTGCATCCTCACCGTCAAGCCCCTGTCCTTTAGCCTGAGCCACAGAAATGTCACGGCCAGGAATGGGACCAGCCCGCCTCAGCGGAGGCCAGGACAGGTGGTGCTTTCAGAAGCCAGTACGTATTCCTGTAAATGTCATCATCCACACAGGTGACGTGGTGTCTTTGAGGTCTTCCCCAGAAGTTCTTCTTGCCCTGCTGGTCACGGAGAAGAGCCGTGAGCGCTCTGGGCAGGAAATAGCAGTCATCCCATCTGTGGCTCTCCCGCTGGACTCTGTTCTTATGCAACGACTGCAAGTAAGCTGCTGATTCCAAGGTGATGTTTGAGTCGGAAACTTCAGTGATGGTGACCATACTTCAGCCAGCGCATAACCACCAGGCAGGTGGCGCCTGGCCTCCGTGGTGTCCTGCCCCAGGCTGGGTGGCCATCGGGCGTTGAGATGAGCTGCTCAGGTCGCCTGGGAAACCTAAATTAACTGCGCCGTGGTGCATCAGGTTGGGGGGGCATCATTTGTCACATAGCCCCTTTGGATCTGCAGCAAAGAAAGATGAACTTGACAGGTGCAGACACGGCGGTCGTGACTGTGGAAGAAAAGACTTGCTCTTGACTCCGTCTGTTCCTCTCGGCTCAGGAAAATGAAGACACACATTTCTTAACTGAGATCTCTCTTCAGACCAGGTCTCAGGAAAATTAAACTCTTCGTGCTGTGTGGTCAAAGAGTTTTTTTCAGAAGTTCTTCAAGGAGTGGAGGTTCTTTTCTTTCTCTAGTATACACGCTGGTAAGCAAAAATAGAGACTGGTATAAATCTTAATGTTATATATATTTTTTTATTTTGGGGCTCCACCTGCGGTGTATGGAAGTTCGTGGGTTAGGGGTTGAAACTGAACTGTAGCTGTGATTGTCGCCACAGCTGTAGCAGTGTCAGACCCTAAACCCACTGTGCCATAGCAGGAACTCATTATCATTATTATTATTATTATGATTATTAAAGTCCAGTGGATTGACAATGTGTGATCAGGTTCTGTTGTACAAGAATGTGACCCAGGCACACACGTTTCCCTGGGCTGTACAGCAGGATCCCACTGCCCGGCCGTTCCAAATATAGCAGTTTGCATCCCCAAGCCCCCCCAAATGCCCGTCCGTCCCATTCCCTCTCCTTCCCCCCTTGGGAACCCCAAGTCTGCTCTTCTTGGTCATGATCTGTTTCTGTGTTTTCTTTGTTTGTTACTTATGTTTTAGACAGGATCTCTGTTCATTATTTTATTTTATTGTATTTTTTCCTTAATGGATTTTATTTCAATTATAGATGTACATAAATCATCACAAGTCAGTTTTACAGATTTTGTATCCCAAATCGCCAGTGCATCCCCCCACCCCCCAGATTGTCTTATTTGGAAAACCAAGGTTTTCCAAAGTCTGTGAGTCATTGTCTGTTCTGTAAGAAGGTTCATTGTGTCTTTTTAGTTTCCACATGTAAGCGGTAGCATTGGGTGTTGCTGTCTAATTGTCTGACTGGTTTCACTTCGCGTGATAATTTCTAGGTCCATCCATGTTGCTATAAATGTTGGTAATTCGTTCCTTTTAATGGCTGAGTAACATTCCATTGTGTGTATGTACCACATCTTCCCTATCCACTCCTCTGTCGATGGGCATTTAGGTTGTTTCCATGACCTGGCTATCGCATAGAGTGCTGC
This sequence comes from Catagonus wagneri, assembly GCA_004024745.2. NCBI lineage: Eukaryota > Metazoa > Chordata > Mammalia > Artiodactyla > Tayassuidae > Catagonus > Catagonus wagneri. Next base: position 1,913,429 of record PVHT021183672.1, on the reverse strand, counting down.
AATGAACACTGGAGTACATGCGTCTTTTCGAGTCACGGTTTCTGCTGGATAGATGCCCAGGAGTGGGATTGCTGAATCCAATGGTAATTCTATTTTGAGTTTTCTGAGGAATCTCCATACTGTTTTCCACAGTGGCTGCACCAATTTGCATTCCCACCAACAGTGTAATAGGGTTCCTTTTTCTCCACACCCTCTCTAGCACTTATTGTTTGTAGACTTTTTGATGATGGCCATTCTGGCCGGTGTAAGGTGGTACCTCATAGTGGTTTTGATTTGCATTTCTCTAATGAGGAGCCTTGTTGAACATCTTTTTATGTGTTTATTTGCCATCTGCATATCTTCTTTGGAGAACTGTCTGCCTAGATCCTCTGCCCATTTTTGGATGGGGCTGTTTGTTTCTTTGGTGTTGAGCTGTAGGAGCTGTTTGTAAATTTTGGAGATGAATCCCTT
>PVHT021183672.1:1900037-1911979 GCA_004024745.2 Catagonus wagneri | reverse complement strand
GCATATCTTCTTTGGAGAACTGTCTGCCTAGATCCTCTGCCCATTTTTGGATGGGGCTGTTTGTTTCTTTGGTGTTGAGCTGTAGGAGCTGTTTGTAAATTTTGGAGATGAATCCCTTGTCAGTTGAATCATTTGCAAATATTTTCTCCCATTCTGTGGGTTGTCTTTTCGTTTTGTTTAGGGTTTCCTTAGCTGTGCATGTTCATTATTTTAGATTCCACAAATAAGTGGTATCAGGAACTCCGTAATGTTACAATTTTGACTACTGTGAAGTTAAACCTGGGGGATTTTTTAAAAGCATTTTTAAATGTTTAATTGAAGTTTATTTGATTTACAACGTTGTGTTTGTTTCTGGTGTACGACAAAGTGATTGTTATATGTGGGTGTGTGTTCTTTTTTCATAGCCTTTTCCACTATAATTTATTACAAAATCCTGAATATAGTTGGATGTGCTATACATTAGACTCTTGCTGATTATCTGCTTTGTGTGTTGTAGTTTGTACCTGCCAATCCAAAACTCCCAATTTACCCCTCCCAACGCCTTCCCCTTTGCTAACCGTAAATTTATTTTCTGTGTCTGTGAGTCTGTTTCCGTTCTCTAAGTTCCTTTGTGACCTATTTTAGACTCCACATGTACATGATAAAATGCTAGCACGTGGTATTTGGCTTTCTCTGTCTGACGTCACTCAGTGTGATAATCCTTGGTTCCGTCCATGTTGCTGGAAGTGGCATTCTTTCATTCTTCTTTATGGCTGGATAGTATTCGTGTGTGTGTGTGTGTGTGTGTGTGTGTGTGTGTGTGTGTGTGTGTGTCTCACATTATGCATGCGTCTGTTGATGGACATTTAGGTTGCTTCCAAGTCTTGGCTATGGTAAATAGTGCTGCAGTGAACACGGGTTTGCATGGATCTCTTTAAATCAGAGTTTTCGTCTATTGGTGATATATACACAGGAGTGAGATTGCTGGCTCGTATGGTAGTTGTATGTTTAATTTTTTTAGGAACTTCCCCCCTGTTTTCTATCATGGCCACACCAGTTTCCATTCCCACCAACAGTGTAGGAGGGTCCCCTTTACAGAGCACTTTAAATTCTTCAGCAGTTATTCTTCGGCGTTCATCCGTTTTTCATCAAACCACTTCTGCTGTGGAGTCATTTTCTCATCTCAGTGGTAGCACACTGACACAGCTTTCCCCTGTTCTTGGCCTCTCCAGGTCCGAGGTCCAGTGCTAAATTCTCCCGCGGCTCCAGCTCTGATCCCCGTTACCTTCCAGCTGTTCCGCCTCCGTGCCTAGTGTTATATCGTAACGACCCCCAGCGTCTTGGCTCTGACCTCTCTCGTAAAATCCTGAATCCAGCTCCTTAAGTGGCAGGGACACGCGGGCGCCTGCCAGGGACCCTCTACAGGAACACATCCCAGATAAAGCCACTGATCCCATAACCCCCCAGCAAGCTCCCCTTCCCCTGACCTCTCTGTCCCAGTCCCCAGCATGGGGATCCGTCTACACCCACTGGACTCCTTTCTTTGTCTCTTCCCACGGCCATTCGTGGACTCTATTAATGAGCCCTGTCAACTCTGCTTTTAAACTGTATTCGAGGTCCGTTCCGTTTTCGCCACTTCTCCGACGGGCCCTTTCCTTCAGGCCACCATCATTTCATCTTTGTTGGCAGGCGCGCTTCCTGGGGATCTCTTACGCAGTCCAGCGTCAGCTGACCCAAAATTCCACAGTTTGGGTGATAAAGTCTCACTGTGGCGGAGAACCGTCCGGCCCTTTGATAACACTGCAAGGGAAGGGAAATTGCAGCCCAGCCTGAACGGCCTTCCGTGACCTGCCTTTGCTTACTCTCCCGGACCCCGCTGTGCCAGCTCCCCCGGCTGGTGTTTCATCCTTCCAACATGCTGGGATTCCCGAGCATGTCCACGTGGCTGGGTCCTCGCGAACCTTTTGTTTGCAGTTCATATGTCCACGCCCAGACAGCCGGTCCTGACTCTCCAGCAGGAGGGAGAGCTACCTGCCAGTCTCCACAACTTCTTCCTGATTTATTTTCTTCATAGCACTTTTATTCGACTCTGCATCTCAGTGTCTTGGTCTTGAGAAAGGGCATGAGGATATTTCATAAAGCTGTTCTCACAATTAAAGGCTTTCACACACGTCGGTTAACTGGAGTATTATTCACACGGGCCATCGATATCTTTATCCTTACACCCAGCATCCTGTAACTGTTACTTGGCTTGAATTAAGTATCAAATTACCGAGGATAGGCACTAGCTTTTTTGTTGGAGCATAGCTCATTTGCAGTGGCATGTTCATTTCAGGTGTATAACATAATGATTCCGTATTTTTATAGATTATACTGCATTTAAAGTTATTCTAAAATACCAGTTATTTTCCCTGTGTTGTAACTCTATCCTTGTGTCTTACTTATTTCTACCTAGTAATTGGAACTGACTCGTTTTAAATCACAAGTGGTAATTAGGCAATCATTCTGCCACGAGGTACCCACATCCAATTTCTAAATCAACATTGCTGCTCCAAACACAGGCAGATAGCCAAGCCCTTCATTTTATTCTCAAAAGTCTATAGCTGAAAAATTCCGCAGAGTGACACTGTCACTATTCCTGCACATATCTCTTGGTGAACACACATCAACATGTATCAATTATTCACCCAGGAGTGGAAATGCTGGATCATAGAATAAGCATGGATTCAAGTTGCAGATAGCTCCCAAGAGTTTTCCAAAGTTCATTTTCCAAAGTACGTGTTTACGTTAGATCTTAGGTTCGGACAGAGGGTTTTCACATTGGCTGTGTGGAGAAATATTGCCTCCAAAATAGAATCCATGTGACAAGACGAATTCCTGTTAGCTCAAAAGAGCCTTGTAATTGGGAAGAAATGTATCGGCGTAAAAATGATAGAGGAATTACAAATTACATATCACCCTGTGTTTGTATTGCATGTATCATTATTTAGAATATCTCATTATTTTAATTGCAACCAATTACTCCAGTTGGAGCAGTCACAGCAAGCAGCATTATATATATTTAGGAATAAATCAAATATATCATCTAGCAGCTCACCCTAACATCCTGCTTTTGCATTCATTACAGGATCCAAGTTTCCATTAATGCTCACAGGAATTGTGAATCCACATAAATATATCATTAGTCAGAGGGCGAACATCTTTAGGGTGATTTACCAGAAGGTTGGGATGCGAACATGATACCTAATGTCCCTTTCTACCTTTATCGTACGCAGTTATGGTATTGCTGCAATACTCATGTCGACTGTACCATCTGGAAGGTTTAAAGATAACTAAACAGGAAGATGATATTCTATAATTGCTTTATGGGGTGTTTATTGTATGTAGACCCAATATTGCCTTCATTTAGCTTCCTTATTGATTCCCTGGGTCAGTGAATTCTTTTCCAATTTCTTAAAGTAGACAAATACATTTATTCAGTAAGAGAAGTGAATATTTTATAAGCAATTTTGAATAATACTATCCTGTGCTGAAAACAGACTTTCAAAGATAGTGTAAAATAATCATTGAAACTAGTAAAGCGCCTTTCTACTTGATTTTTCGTATATTTACCAAAATAATATTGTTTAGAGATGACCTTCTGTGATGCGGAGCTACTATTATTCATTTTATTACTTCACTATATTTTGATACTTCTTCCCACTGCTACCAGCAGGACATACCTAGTCTGAGACGTTTGGAATGTGGTATGTGGTTAATTCACTGCCCTAGTTAATGTGCAGGTTTGCTAATTATTTTCAGTTTGGCTTTTCACTTTCACTATTGAACCAGATTCTAATGACATCAACTGCCCATTTTCAGCTCAGTTCATTGTCTTCCTGTGCTTTCCAACTGCTTTTTCATTGTTTCCCCTTTTTGTTTATAGCGCTTTTTGGTGCTTCTTTAAATTGGGGCAAGTTAATTTATAGACATTAAGAAATAAGTCTTATTACGAAAGTAAAAATACATTTTCACAGGGTTAATATTGGGGGAACTAACCAATTCAGCTCATTTTCTGAAATCTGTATTCTTCTTTCCCAATATGGATTTAGAACTGGATAAGAACCAAATTCATTTGAAACATAAGCCCAGTGTTGGTCAAACTTCTTTACAGGTGGTCTGTATCCTATTCTATTAAAAACCCAAACCCAGAGTTCCTGTCGTGGCTCAGTGGTAGTGAACCTGACTAGGATCCGTGAGGACACGGCTTTGATCCCTGGCCTCGCTAAGTGGGTTAAGGATCCAGCATTGTTGTGTCTGTGTGTAGGCTGGTGGCTGCAGCTCTGATTTGACCCCTAGCCTGGGAACTCCATATGCCACAGGTGCAGCCCTAAAAAGACCAAAAAAAAAAAAAAAAGCACACCCAAACCTGTTGTCGTTGTTCATTTGGACTGTTATAAAAGAATACCATAGACTGCATGGCTTACAGACAACAGATGTTTATTTCTTACATTTCTGGAGACTAGGAGGTGCTCGATGACAGTGTTAGCAGATTCAGTGTCTGCTGAGAACCCAATTCCTGGTTTACAATCATCTCACTGCGTCTTCTCTCTGGGGTCTTTTATTAGGACTCCAATCCCTTTCAGGGCTCTACCCCACGACCTCATCACCTCCCAGGGGCCCCGCCTCCTAATTCCAACACAGAGGGTTAGGATTTCAACATGTGAATTTGGGGTGTGGGGGACAGAAACATTCAGTCTGCACAACACATATTAATGTCATAAAGCATTATTATAAAGGAATAATAATGCCTTGGGAATATTTACTTCTTGGAGGAATACAAGCAATGATAGTCTATAAAATGTTGATATCATGTAGCTACTTCTTTTTTTTTTTTTGGCTGTACCCATGGCATATCAAAGTACCTGGGTCAGGGATCGAACCCACACCACAGCAGCAACCCAAGCTGCTGCAGTGAAAACCCCCCATCCTAAAGCCACTGCACCATAGGAGAACTGCCTAGGGTAGCTATTTCTAAAAGACGTATGCAGTCAGGTTCCTAGTCCTTGCATTATGAGAAAGACCCATTTTTATATAAGCAAAGTTGAAGCACCATAGCATTGTCTAATTTGTGTTTGTACCTCTCCTTTGGTGGGAGGGTGATGTAATGAAAAGAAGGCGGCCTTGGGAGCCTTGCAGATGTGGGTTCAGAAGCAAGCTCTCACGTGGGACTTTAAGCTGATCCCTTGTCCTCTCCACAAAGGTATTCCACCCCCTCTAGGACAGAGATATGACTTCCAAAAATATCTGTAAAGCACCTAGCAGAGAGGAAGGTAACTTGCCCTTCAGAAGAGCTGTAGGGACTGAAAGCCTTCCAGGGCCACGTGGCAACTGCACTGACTCCGCTCGCTCCTCGCTCACGACCAATCAGCTGCAGAGACCCTGCTCGTTGAGGTGGAGTGGCGTCCGGAGTGGCTGTAAGGCTGAAGCTTAGACAGGGCAAGTGGGTGTGTGCCAAGAGGTGCTGCTGAGACCCCAGCAGGGTTGAGGTCATGGAGAGCCCTCGGGTCATATTTACCTGAAGTCGGGCTTTGCCCTAAAGGGCAAGACCACTGAACATGCTTTTCCCTTTGTCTGGACATCTTTTATCCCGTCTTCACTCACCCCTCCCTCTGCTCGCTGTGCTGTCACACGTCTTACGCTGTTTCCTACTTCATACCTTAACGAAACACCCCTTTCCCCAAGATGGAAGCCCTTTCATTTTTCTCTGACGCTCTTCGTCTAGTCCTTTTTGAATCCCCGGTTCATCACAGGTGTGACATTCTCCCGAAACCTTGACTTGCACCTGCAACTGCCTTCTGGGCCTCGGAGTGAATTCACAGGGGCTTAAATTCAGACTTGCGTCACACGACCCTGCAACGGCTCTTAAAAAAAGTCACTGTTCCTCCCGTAAATTTGGCATCCCAGACAGGAATGGCTTCAGCCCACTTCATTTCCCATTTCTCCATCACTGTCTCGGGTTAATCCTGCCCCCTCCCCCCACCCAAGACCTCTATTCCTCCGGCCTTGGACTTGCCTTTGACAAACTCACCCTCCTACCGGAACACTCAGATACCATTCCTTACAGCAACAAGCCCCAACAAACACTAACTGAAGGACACGAGAATGTGAAAAATATAAGGGACACAGGGCTATTCTGGACATGCCTCAAATGAGCTGTGTCTACAATTTAGTTTATTGTTTCGGCTACTGTTTACAACTTTATCATTGTTTCTGCTACTGCTGCCTAGAATTTACTTCCTTTCTCTCCCGTTTCCTTTTTAGTGTATTTTCTGGTTTTCCCCAAAGATTGTTTAATCATAGATACTGTAGCACTTAATTAATTTCTATCGAGCATGGTCTCAAAATACCTAACACATCAATGCAAGGTCTCCTGTTTTCCAGCAACGACTTCCTTGGCATATATTGAGTTATTTACCCACAGAGGAGGAAATACACACAGCCTCATTAATCTCTACTCTGCGGGACCCACAGCCCCCCTCCTCCCAGACCTCCGTGTGAAACTTATTGAGTATCCAGCTTCATATATTATTTAGAGAGGACCGTTGATCTATACGTTTTCCTTAGGTCAGAAGTCTGGTGATTTGTTGGCTCCGTATTCAGTTTGACTGCAGGAAGGGTTTGCAGCATTTCTATTTCCCGAGGCCTAAACATGCTGTAGTAGATTTCTCTGGTTTAGCCAAACAAGAATGCCCTGTAGGTACAGTAAACCGAAACCCGTGTAACTGGCAAATAAATTCTCTAAGTATAAGAGAAGAGACTTAGCCAGAATCAGAAGTGATTTCATCACCAGTACTTAGATGCAGATATGGATATTTCTAGATCTTTTGACAACAGAGATGAACAAAGCAATAGGATATGTCCAGACCTGCTTCCCACTTTTTGTACTGAGCAAGTGCCCACTCCTTACTGCAACGTCCACAGGAAACTAACACTATTGCCTTCTTGGGCTTGCCTTGCAATACCAACATTAGCTCAGCTAAGTTCTTAAAGTTCTTGGAATGCTCAAGTCTTGGCTCATTCTTTCTTTTCTTTTTTTTGGACGTTTGCAAATTTAAAAGTAAATAAAATAGTGCAGAAAATAAATGCCACCATCTTAACACACGCAGAAAAGGAAAGGCCCGTGGCAGTCTGCAAATCCATTTTCTTTTTTTCACTAGGGACACTGAGAAAAAGAAAGCGAGCTGAGCAGGGCCGTGCTCCCCGTGAGCTTGTCAACGTCAGAGCTCTTAGCAAACACTGAAATGCTAGTTCTTCCTGGGAGAATCCATACCCCTCCACTTTTAGCAGAAATTAACTAGCCTGCTTAGCACTGTTTGTGAGTTGAGAGATGTGGCTCCCCAGAAGACGTTACGTAAGTGATGTAGACATCCGAGAATAAAAGGAGATGTTTCATGCAAGTAAACGAATAAGCCCGTTCTGTACAGAGGACCCTCCCACAGCTACCACTTAGAGACTTTAGATGTTCAGTCAGGGTCAGAGAGTGTCAGATGAAACCAGAAATGATTCTAGACATGTTGATGATTCCAGACCTGCTTTGCCTGTAGAGAATTCTTAGTAAAGTCTGACTGGAGGGAAGGTTTCAGAGTGAACCTCCTTTGATAATGCAATGCATCTCATCTTTCTACCGATTTTAATTTAGTAGAGAGTCCTCACCTTTGTCCCTACATACAGATATGTCATCTTGAACTATTTCATACCGTAAGGTTCATTTAGCTCTGTCATGGTTTTTTGCAAAGAAGACTAGAAATTAATGCACAACGCATCCAACTTTAGAAGACAGAACGAAGAAAGAGTAGAGAGATATTTCTTGAGGAGTAAATTTCCTTTTCCTCTGAGTTCCTTTTTGTCTCATCTGTGTTCGCTTTGGTCTCCTCATCACGTTAAAACTTAGGCTAACTGTTGGGTCCTCCCCAACTGTCCAATCCCTTTTTGAGAGTGACAGAGTAAAATGTTAGCCTGTGGTTTTTGTCTTCTCATGGTGAACTTTGCAACTGAATAACTCAATAGAAACCATGAACTTTCACTGGGGTTCCACCACTCACAGCATCTCAAGTTCTTTCCTTTTGGGTCGGTCAGTTTCTTGTGAGAGCTGTTCTGACTGTTGGCAGCTGGTAGACAGGTGGGGAAAGAATTAGACAACTAATGATTCCTTTTTTTTTTCCATTATACCTGGTTTACAGATTTCTGTCAATTTTCCAACTGCACAGCGTGGTGACCTGGTTACACATACATATATGGATTCGTCACAAGTAATTAGACATAATTCCTGGTGCTATACAGCAGGATCTCCTTGCTTTTCCATCCCAAAGGCAATAGTATACAACTGTTAATCCCAGACTCCCATCCCATACCACTCCCTCCCCCACCCTCTTGGCAGCCACAAGTCTGTTTTCCAAATTTGTGATTTTCATTTCTGTAGAAAGGTTCATTTGTGTAGTCTATTAGATTCCAGATATAAGTGTTATACGATATTTGTCTTTCTCCTTCTGACTTATTTCACTCAGTATGAGGGTCTCTAATTCCATCCATGTTGCTGCAGGTGGCATTATTTTATGCTTTTTTATAGCTGAGTAGTATTCCATCATGTATATATACCACATCTTCCTAATCCAATCATCTGTCGATGGACATTTGGGTTGTTTCCATGTCTTGGCTCTTGTAAATAGTGCTGCAATGGACAGTGTGTGCAAGTGTCTTTTTCAAGGAAAGTTTTGTCCAGATACATGCCCAAGAGTGGGATTGCTGGGTCATATAGTAGTTGTATATATAGTTTTCTTTTTTCTATTTTTTTTTGTCTTTTTTGCCTTTTCTAGGGACACACTCATGGCATCTGGAGGTTCACAGGCTAGGGGTCTAATCGGAGCTGTAGCCACCAGCCAATGCCAGAGCCACAGCAATGCCAGATATGGGCTGCGTCTGCACCCTACACCACAGCTCACGGCAACGCTGGATTGTTAACCCACTGAGTAAGGCCAGGGATCAAACCCACAACCTCATGGTTCCTAGTCGGATTCGTTACCCACTGAGCCACGATGGGAACTCCTATGTATAGTTTTCCAAGGTACCTCCATACTGTTTTCCATAGTGGTTGTACCAGCTTACATTCCCACCAACAGTGCAGTAGGGTTCCCTTTTCTCCACACCCCCTCCAGCATTTCTTGTTTGTGGACTTATTAATGATGGCCATTCTGACTGGTGTGAGGTGGTTTCTCATGGTAGTTTTGATTTGCATTTCACTAATTATCAGTCATGTTGAGCATTTTTTCATGTGCTTGTTGGCCATCTGCATATCTTCTTTGGAGAAATGTCTGTTCAAGTCCTTTGCCCATTTTTCAGTTGGGTTGTTGGCTTTTTTCCTGTTGAGTTGTAGCAGTTGTTTGTGTATCTTAGAGCTTAAGCCTTGTCAGTTGCATCATTTGACACTATTTTCTCCCATTCTGTAAGTTGTCTTTTAATTTTCTTTTTGGTTTCCTTTGCTGTGCAAAAGCTTGTCAGCTTGATTAGGTTCCATTGGTTTATCTTCGCTTTGATTTCTGTTGCCTTGGGAGACTGACCTGAGAGAACATTGGTAAGGCTGATGTCAGAGAATGTTTTGCCAATGTTTTCTTCCAGGAGTTTAATGGTGTCTTGTCTTACATTTAAGTCTTTAAGCCATAAGCCATTTTGAGTTTATTTTTGTTCATGGTATAAGAGTGTGTTCTAGTTTCATTGATTTGCATGCAGCTGTCCAGGTTTCTCAGCAATACTTACTGAAAAGACTGTCTTTTTCCCATTTTATGTTCTTGCCTCCTTTGTCAAAGATTAATTGACTGTAGGCATCTGGGTTTATTTCTGGGTTCTCTATTCTGTGCCATTGGTCTGTCTGTCTGTTTTGGTACCAGTACCACACTGTCTTGATTACTGTGGCCCTGTAATATTGCCTATAGTCTGGGAGAGTGCCTCCTGCTTGGATTTTGTTCCTCAGAATTACTTTGGCGATTCTGGGTCTTTTGTGGTTCCATATAAATTTTTGGATTGTTTGTTCTAGTTCTGTGAAGAATGTCATGGGTAATTTGATAGGGTTTGCATCACATTTGTAGATTACTTTGGGTAGTATGGCCATTTTTACAATATTAGTTTTTCCAGCCCATGAGCGTGGACTATCTTTCCATTTCTTTGTATCTTCTTTGATCTCCTTGATTAATGCATTGTAGTTCTCTGCATATAAGTCTTTCACCTCCTTGGTCAGGTTTATTCCCAGGTACTTGATTTTTTGGGGTACTGTTTTAAACTAATGATTGTGAATAAAGAATTTATCCCAATTTGTAGTTTTCAAGGTCAAGAAACTCTACCTTGACATAAAAATAGTCAGTAATCATGTTGCTGTAGAATGACCCTGTTGCAACATAAATGCTTGAGACTAGAAGCTACTGGAGCAATGCCTTTGGGAAAATTATTCCTCACCTGGCATCCAATATTGAGCAAAGTTATCAGTCAGGTATGAGTGTGAAATACACGTATTTGCAGACACTGAAAAATCTCAACATTTTACCTCTTTTCTGAAGAAAGTACTCTGAAGAGTGTGCTTTACCAAAAGAGAAACAATTGAACGCAAAGCCCTGGGAGTGCCAGATGAAAGACAAGCCAAAGAAATACCAAGAGTTATCGTGAAGAGAAATAGCAGCATGTCTGGAGCCAGCCAGGCTAATGGTTGAGGAGAACACAGACGGGTTTGAATGTTTTTGAAAACAGAGGTATGTTTATATTGCAGGGTTTGGTGATAACTCAATAATAACTAAATAAACATAGGAAAACAAGTAAAAAGGCAATTACTATCTCCAGGAAAGTCCAAGAGCTGTACAGAGTGATTTTGTTGCTCTCTTTTTCTTCCCTTATTCTCTTGTTGTCTCCTCTCATGAGATGACTATGTTTAATGTTGTATTTGAGTTGATTTTTCTTATTTGTGTGTCTCAATTGTAGATTTTTGGTTTGCGGTTACCCTGAAGGTTTGATATCGGAGTCTATATATAAATGAGATTATTTTAAGTTTTTGGTTTCTTAATTGCACATGCATCTCCAGTGACCTGCATTTGTGCTCTCTTCTCATGATTTCTGATTTTGGTAGCATAATTGTGCATGGATGATTTAGTATCTTTACTATATATATGCCTTTACTGGTGAGCCTTGTCATTTGTGGTGTTTTTGTTTCTGGTTGTGGCCTTTTCTTTCTTGCCTAGAGAAGTTCCTTTAGGATTTGTTGTAAAGCTGGTTTAGTGTTGCAGAAATCTCTTAGCTTTTGCTTATCTGTAAAGGTTTTGATCTCTCCTTCAAATCTGAATGAGAGCCTTGCTGGGTAAAGTAATCTTGGTTGGAAGTTTTTCCCTTTCATCACATTAAGTATATCATGCCACTCCCTTCTGGCCTGCAGAGTTTCAGCTGAAAAATCCGCTGATAACCTTGTTGGGGTTCCCTTGTATGTCATTTGTTTCTTTTCCCTAGCTGCTTTCAATATTTTCTCTTTTTCTTTAATTTTGGTCATTTTGATGAATATGTGTCTCGGGGTGTTCCTCCTTGGGTTTATTTCATATGGTACTCGTTGTGCTTCCTGGATTTGAGTGAGTGGTTCCTTTCCCATATTAGGGAATTTTTTGGCTATTATCTCCTCAAATATTTTTTTCTGTCCCCTTCTCTCTCTCTTTTCCCTCTGGCACCCCTATAATACGGATGTTGGTGGGTTTAACATTATCCCAGAGTTCTCTGAGACTCTGCTCATTTCCTTTCAATCTTTTATCTCTTTTCTCTTCCGCAGTAGTGATTTCCACTAATCTGTCCTCCACCTCACTGATTCGTTCTTCTGCCTCCTGTATTCTATTGGCTGCTTCTAATGAATTTTTTATTTCAGTGATTGTATTTTGCAACTCTTCTTGTTTAATTTTTACAGC
>PVHT021183672.1:1878851-1899037 GCA_004024745.2 Catagonus wagneri | reverse complement strand
GATTCGTTCTTCTGCCTCCTGTATTCTATTGGCTGCTTCTAATGAATTTTTTATTTCAGTGATTGTATTTTGCAACTCTTCTTGTTTAATTTTTACAGCTTGTATTTCTCTGCTCAGTGTTTCCTGTACATGATCAATCTTTGCCTCCAGTTTATTTCCAATGCCTTGCATCATCTTCAGCATCAACAGTCTAAAGTCTCTTTCTGGGAGGCTGATAATCTCATCATCACTGAGCTGTTTTTCTGGGCTTTTCTCTTTCTCCCTTATCTGAGTTATAGTTTTCTGTCTTTTTATCTTTATAGGTTTTTGGTGTGGGGACCTTTTTGTAGACAATGTAGTTGTAGCCTCTCTTAGTTCTGGTGTTTGCCTCCCCTGTGGCTAAAGCTGGTATGGAGGGGGCTTGCTGTAGGCTTCCCGATGGGAGGGACTAATGCCTGCCCACTGGTAGGTGGGGTTGATTCCTCTCCCTCTGATGGGTGGGGCTTTGTCTCTGGATGAGATTAGAGGCTGGCTGTGTGCCTGAGGGGTCTTTAGGCAGCCTGTTTACTGATGGGTATGGCTGGGATCCCACCTGGATTATTGTTTGGCCTGGGGCTTCTCAGTGTTGATGGGAGGGACCAGATTTTCCCAGAAATGGCCCCCTCCAGAGAAATGCAGGCTGATGAATTGGAGCTTCACCTCCAATGCCCTTCTCCCACCACAAGCCACAGTCACCCCTATTTTCCCAGGAGATCCTCCAAGAATTGCAGTAAGTTTCCACCCGGATTCCTCTGGAGACTGCTTTGCCCTGGGACCCAGTGCACGTGAAAGTCTGTGTGTGCCTTTCAAGAGTGGGGTCTCTGTTTCCCCCAGTCCTGTGGAGCTCCTGCACACAAGCCCTGCTGGCCTTCAATGCCAGATGCTCCGGGGGCTCTTTCTCCCTGTGCCCGATCCCCAGACGTGGGGTTTTGACGTGGGGCTCAGAACTCTCAGTCCTGTAGCTGAGTCTCTGTGATGCAGTTACTTTCCAGTCTGTGGGGCTTCCCACCCGGGAGGTATGGGGTTGCTTCTATCACGTAATCGCCCCTCCTACTTCTTGATGTGGTCTCCTCTTTGTTTTCTGGAGTAGAATATCTTTTTTGGAAGTTTATAGTCCATTTGGTTGAAGGTTGCTTGGCATTTGGTTGTAGTTTTGTTGTTTCTCGGGAGAGAAGTTGAGCTCCAGTCCTTCTATTCCGCCGTCTCAGTCCGGTCTGAGCTATACAGAATGAGAACGCGATCACTGTGCATTACAGTTTGGCTGTGAATAACTGGAATACAGCTTTAAGAATATAAATGAAGTACACTGATTTAGCCATTCCTGTGATGGTTTTATGAGAATGTGGAATAGGAGAAGTTCAGTGGATGTGGAAAGAAACATGTGAATTAACAACAGGTGATTACTTTCTAAAGCCAAAAGATTCAAAGATAGCATGGGTGTGCTATTTTAATTAAAAACGGAAAGTAAACAGGTAATGTAGTTAAAGAAACAGGTAATGTAGTTAAAGAAACAGGTGATGTAGTTAAAAATTCATGTTCTAGAGATAGGGGAGAGTGCTGCAAAGGACTGCTAGTTTTCATTGTGGTGCAAACAAGGCAGTTTTATTAAAGATACATTAACTTTGATACATGTTTAAACTCTTTGTTGTTTTACTTTTTATTGAAATGCAGTTGATTTACAATGTTGTGTTAGTTTCAGGTATACAGTAAAGTAATTCAGTTATATGTAAATTTTTATTTGTGTGTGCGTGTGCTTTTTAGGGCCGCACCCGTGGCATGTGGATGTTCCCAGGCTAGGGGTCTCATCGGAGCCGTTGCTGCCATCTTATGCCACAGCCACAGCAACGTCAGATCCAAGCCACGTCTGTGACCTACACAGCTCATGACAGTGCTGGATCTGGAACCCACTGAACGAGGCCAGGGATCGAACCCACATCCTCATGGATCCTAGTCGGATTCGTTAATCTCTGAGCCACAAAGGGAACTCTGGTTCTCCTTTCTGAACTGAAGAGCTCAAAGGTAGAGAAGGAGGCTTAGTTATCTTCACGTCAACGTAGCAGAGTACCCAGACTCTTAGCAAAAGTGCAGTCAATGCATAAAGAGTGCAGAAGTATCTGGTAAGCAGGTCAGTGGTTCGGGGCCGTGTAAGGAGAGGTAATTTCTTATACATGCGCTGTCTGCCTGAGCACTACCGTGTACAGTGTCCAGAAATAAAACATTAAAAAAAAAAAAGGCCTACGGTGGCACAAACCATTGTTCAAGGACTGTTTTTAGAAACCCAGAAATGAATTAGCTCCTTTATCACTTCTCCAAACATCCAGTTTTATGCTAAGATGTAGCGCCACTTTAATGAGATGGTTGTCACAGTTGAAGTAATGGTGTCTAACCAGAGAACGAAATTGCTTCTGGAATGGAAATCAAGCACAGTACCATGAGGTGTGTGTGTTGACGCAGACCGAACTCCTGAAATGCTTTTTTTGAGATACAGTTCGTGTTTGACACCTCCTCTCTCCTCGCCATGTAATTCGACATTATGCAGATCGGCTGTCAGAGACGGAAATTATTTCTGAAGGTTACAGGGAAATTACGTTCCCAGTTCTTTGAGTTGATTGTGAGCTCCCGTTAAACTTGTCTGATTTTTTAATGGTTGGAAGGGAATAAGGGGGGTGATACCGCTAAACAAAGTCCACACGTCGATGTGGAGTTTTGGTCTTGCCCAATCTTAGCAGTACAAGCTGAACCTGCCTTTCCTTTCTTTTTTTTGGTCTTTTTTTTTTTGCCTTTATCTAGAGCCGCACCCGCAGCATACGGAGGTTCCCAGGCTAGGGGTCTAACAGGAGCTGTAGCCACTGGCTTACGCCGCAGCCACAGCAACGCAGGATCCGAGCCGCGCCTGCGACCTACACCACAGCTCACGGCAACGCCGGATCCTTAACCCACTGAGCGAGGCCAGGGATCGAACCCGCAATCTCGTGGTTCTTAGTCGGATTCGTTAACCACTGAGCCACGAAGGGAACTCCCCTGCCCTTCCTTTCAAGGCACTGTAAACCCACCGACCAGGGCTGCTGAGTCTCCACTTGTTTTTGTGTACTCTGCATCCCTACACTGATTATATTTCATCGTATGTGCCTATTTAATTTTCTTAAATGAATCAGTGTAGTGAAGATAAATGCAGTATCTGTTAGTGAAGAAAACACAACTGTACCACGATGTTAGCTATGATAAATTAAGAGTTTGGAGAACACAGAATCATTTCTTTTTCTTCTTTTTGCACGTCAGTCTGTTCTCACATTGCTAAAACCTAAATCAATCCTCTTTGGACCTTCCACGCAAACTGGAGCCCAGCTCTGTCCCCAACATGTCCTAGGAGCCTCCTGAGAAGTGCATATCTTGGTCCTTACCGCACAGGACCTGAATGTGAATTTCCGTTTTAACGAGGTTCCCAGGTGCTTCCTACGCACGTCAAAGTTTGAGAAGCACTCTTTCCACAGATTTTGCCTTAAGATCTAGCAAAATGCCTATTAAAAGAAAAAGATGTGCTTGATATCGCTAACCCCTCTTTCCGTTTCAGTTTCCTTAACCTAAAGTCAACATACTGAGAAGCTGTTGGTGGAAAAGTGTTACTACCTATTTCACTTGGCCACAGGGAGGGTCCCGGATCGGACGGCTTGGGAGGCGGTGAAGAGGCAAGGCTCATGGCCTGCGGGCAAAGGGCATTCTGAGAAGCAGACATTGCCATGCCTCGGAAGGTGACTACTGTGTTCAAGGGTCAGCTCAGGGCCAACACGGGCCCTGGGACACGTGGTCTGAGCACGAGGGGAATGGGATGACATGTCAGGGAAGGGTGTCACGCTGGGCCCTGCAGCGCCCTTTAAGGACACTGATTGATGTTTGCTGGTAGGAAGGTGATGATACTGGAAGGGTGGGCAGAGCTGGTGTTACCTGTTCTGTGCGTCTGTCTGCCCGCTGGGCAGGTTGTAGTCTACAGGGGAGAGTCTGGAGTGGGCGGTCCCATCAGAAGGTGCCGGCCACCCCCCAGGACGGCAGTGAGGATGCTCTCAAGAGGGTTATGGAGGACGCAGGTATTGTGAGTCCTTGGAAAAATGGAAGCTATACGGAGGGCTTGACGAAATAAGGGATGAAAGGCTACGAAGGCAGGAAAGAGCCCCCAGACCTTTCCTGAGTCTTTGTCCAAGTAGAGTTAGAGTCTTGGTCTGAACTGGGTAGAGTTGACCCTAAAATGGAGAAGACGGCAAGGCAAGCAAGATTCTTTTCTTGTCCCTTTTCCTTTGAGGGGTGTGTGTGTGTGATGATGGCATAGTTGAAGAGATAAGGACATCAGATTTTGCCTGATGAGGTTAGCAGGAGTGGTCCCTTCTTTCTCAAAGCTAACAAGCCATTTGTGACAACATGAGTAAACCCTGAGGTCGTTACGCTAAGTGAGTGAAATCAGAGAGATGTGCTATATGTGGAATCTTGCAAAGCAGAACCCACAGAGACAGAGACTAGAACAGAGGCTGCTAGGTCTTTGGGGACTGGGGAAATGGAGAGATGGCTGTCAAAGCGTACAAATTTCCGGTTATAAGATGAGTAAGTTCTTGCAGTTCCTGTCGTGGTTCAGCGGAAACGAATCAGACTAGGAACCATGAGGTTGTGGGTCTGATCCTTCACCTCGCTCAGTGGGTTAAGGGTCCAGGGTTGCCGTGAGCTGTGGGGTGGGTCGCAGACGCGGCTCGGATCCAACATTGCTGTGGCTGTGGCATCGGCCAGCAGCTACAGGTTCGATTAGACCCCTGGCCTGGGAACCTCCATGTGCCGTGGGTGCGGCCCTAAAAAGACAAAAAAAAAAAAAAACCTACTTCCAAGGGGATGTTTTGGTGTTGTGACCCCAGCACCAATATTCTTCACAACTTTCCAGGTGACTCTAGCCTGAAACCTTCTCTCTCTCTCTCTCTTCTTTTTTTCCCCTCTTTTTTGGGCCACACCCAAGGTGTATGGAAGTTCCCAGGCTAGGGGTTGAATCGGAGCTGCAGCTGCCTGCCTACACTATAACCCACTGAGCCGGGCCAGGGATTGAACCTGCATCCTTATGGATACTAGTCGGGTTCTTGACTGCTGAGCCACCACGGGAACTCCCCCAATTTTGATGACTCAGTGTTCTGAGTGCAGGCAAGTGAATGAACTCAGGAAACCAACCCCCCTGGAGGTTAATGATCCTGAGTTTAAACAGACCATCATCCTACAGGGCTGTCTTGTCCAGCTAGATACTGCTCCTGAGTGCGGGTGCAGGGTAGACGGCAAGGGGGCTGGGGTTTTGACAAGCAACGCAGAACAGGCGGTGAGGTTCTGCTTGCTACCCTGCCTTCTCTCTCCCTTTGCAGCTGGATCAGCTCCGTTTGTGGCCGTTCTACCTTTGAGTGTTCTGAAAAAAGATTTAAAAGGAAGTTGCAAGGAGTCGAATGTACTGTTTGAACTATGCTTTCTTCACTCTTCACCAGGTTTTTCCCATCAGAATTCCGCCAGCATCTGATGATACAGTGGATTCCCTCTCCCGTGGGTGCACGTGTACGCATGGCATTCATTGCATTCTATTGTTTGAGCTTGAACAGACGAGAAAACGCATCTGTACGTGTGTGTGATCCCAGAGGTCTGATCACCAGTTCCCCTGTTTTGGCTTTATTTCCCTTTTCTTTCTTTTACTGACTTGTACAGATTTCCAGCTTTCCATAATATTTTTAGTTCTATTTTGGCAATTCATATTTTCAGGTGTATTCTCCTCTTTTCTAAAAATGTCCCCATTTATATGTTTTTAGGAAATTTTCTAGAAATTTCCAGTTTGTATAAAAGGCAGTTTATAGCATGGCTTTATGAGTCTTTAAGTCTGCCTCTTTCTTTCTTCCTCCTTTTCTTTCCTTTCTTCCTCTCTCCCTTTCTTTCCTTCCTTCCTTCCTTCCCTCCTTTTCCTTTCTCTGTCTCTTTTAATGGCTGTGATGGATGCATCCACAGCATATGGAAATTCCTAGTCCAGGGACTGAATACAAGCTGCAGCTTCATCTTGTACCAACAACACTCTATCCTGAACCCTGCGCATCATAGCGAGAACTCCTGTATTCAGTTCCTTCCTTCCTTCCTTTCTTTCCCTTTCTCTTTCTCTTTTATTTTCTCTCTCTCTCTCTTTCTCTTCCTTCCTTCCTTTCATTTTTTTTTGCTTTTTAGGACTGCACCTGCGGCATGTGAAAGCTCCCAGGCTAGGGGTCAAATGCGAGCTACAGCTGGTAGCCACCGCCACACACAGCAACGCAGGATCTGAGCTGCTTCTGCAGCCTACACCACAGCTTTTGGCAACACTGGATCCTTAACCCTCTGAGCAAGGCCAGGGATTGAACCTGTGTCCTCGTGGATGCTAGTCAGATTCCTTAACTGCTGAGCCACCACGGGAACTCCAGTATTCAGTTTCATTTTGTTGATTTCCTTTTCTGCCTTTTTCCTGCCTTTTCATTGAATATCACAGAGTCTTACCTATTTCACTGTTTGATTCAAAGACTGATATCCTGGGGTTATTTATAATTATTCAGTTTTCTTTTAATTTTTTTGTGAAAGTAAAAAAATATATATGCAGCATGTTACTAGTTACAACGTATACACACGGGACAACTTAGCCTGTACATGTGGGAACAGTGAGAGAGAAACAGGTATTAGAGACAAGCTATGTGACATCTGATAGGTCTCTGCAAATATGTTTCTTATGTGAGTTCCCATTGTGGCCTAGTGGGTCACAAACCCCACTAGTGTCCATGAGGAATGTGGGTTCAATCCCTGTCCTCGCTCAATGGATTAAGGATCCAGTGTTGCTTTGAGCTGCGGTGTAGGTCACAGACACGGCTTGAATCCCGCATTGCTGTGGCTGTGGTGTAGGCTGCCAGCTGCAGCTCAGATTCAGCCCCTAGACTGGGAACTTCCATGTGCTGTGGGTGCAGCCCTAAAAAGCAATAAATAAATAAATAAATAAATAAATAAATAAAAAGGTGTCTTATGCTTTTAATGCGTAGATGCCATCTGCCTATAGGTATTTAAATTGGCCTCAGAGTATATAGTCTTGCTTTAAAAATTGTTCATGAAGTATAGTTGCTTTACGCTGCTGTGTTAATTTCTTCTGCACTGTATATATGCAGTCTTTACAATTCTTCTCTCTCACGCTTTATCACAGGATGTTGAATATAGTTCCTTATGAATACAGTAGGAACTTATCAAGTGTATATATTACTAGTTTGCATCTACTAACCCCCAGTTCCCAGTCCATCCCACTCCCTCCCCTTGGCAAATATAAGCCTGTTCCCTGAGAGTCTGTTTCTGTTCTGTGGATAGGTTCATCTGTGCTGTATTTCAGGTTCCACATAGAAGTGATAGCACATGGTATTTGTCTTTCTCTGACTTAACTACACTTAAGTATTGAAACTGACAGCACTAACCTAGCCAGAACGCAGACTGGGACTTGAACTCACATGCTGGGACTTGAACCCAGCCTAAAGTCAGACTGGGACTTAAACCAACGGTTTTAAATTAGAATCACTCACCCGTGTCTGGACTTACTGAGGTTCAGGTTCTTCACGCCTCCGCACAGAAGGAATTCAGCGAGAGACAAAGTAATAGGCAAGAAATAGATTTATTAAGATAAGACGCTTGTGAGAGATGCAAGCGGGCAGGCAAGGAAGCTCTGCCCTGAGGACCCGGTGGGCTACAGTTTGATCCTCCAAGGGGAGTGCGGGTCGGAAAGGGGGTCCTTTCTGGCAGTAGCAGCTCCTCCTTGGTGTCCCATAAGGTGTGTTTTCACATCAGTAGAAGTGCGGTCCGCAGACTCCTGCCCTTGGTCTGAATCTGAATCCAGGCCTCCCTCCATCCCCCACCCAATGACCTGAGGCAATTCTTGCACCTATAGTCGTCAAGCAAGCCTGCCTTGTGCTGATGGCTTTCTTGAGCAGTTATTAGCTTACAGTGATCTCCCAACGTCCCCTAGGTTTCCCTCTCTATCTCTGGTCCCTTATTGGGACTTCTATAACTGCCTGTGCCTTCTTCATCCCTATCAGTATGAGGATCTCTAGTTACATCCATGTTGCTGCAAAGGGCATTATATATTGTTCTTTTTTATGGGTGAGTAGTATTCCATTGTGTATATGTACCACATCTTCTTAATCC
Source organism: Catagonus wagneri (assembly GCA_004024745.2). Lineage (NCBI taxonomy): Eukaryota > Metazoa > Chordata > Mammalia > Artiodactyla > Tayassuidae > Catagonus > Catagonus wagneri. The sequence goes on along the minus strand of PVHT021183672.1, from coordinate 1,890,826 downwards.
ATGCATCTGTCAGTGGACATTTAGGTTGCTTCCATGTCTTGGCTATTGTGAATAGTGCTGCCATGAACCTAGGGGTGCATGTATCTTTCCAAATTATAGTTTCCTCTGGATATATGCCCAGGAGTGGGATTGCTGGATCATATGGCAAGTCTATTTTTAGTTTTCTGAGGAATCTCCATACTAATTTCCATAGTAGTTGTACCAGTATACATTTTCACCAGCAGTGTAGGAGGGTTCCCTTTTCTGCACAGTCTCTCCAGCATTTGTTACTTGTCGACTTGATGGCCATTCTGACCAGTGTGAGTTGTTACCTCACTGAAGGTTTGGCTTGCATTTCTCTAATAATTAGTGATATTTATTATCTTTTCATGTGCCTACTGGCCATCTGTATATCTTCTTTGGTGAAAAGTCTATTTAGGTCTTGTGCCCCCCCCTTTTTGAGTTTTATGAGCTTTTGCATACTTTGGTGAATTAAGCCCTTGTCTGGGGCATCATTTGCAACTATTTTCTCCCATTCTTTAAGTTGTCTTTTCCTTTTGTTTATGATTTCCTTTGCTGTGCAAAAGCTTTGTTTTTTCTTTTTCTTTATTCTTTCTTTCTTTTTTTTTTTTGAGTGTTCTTTCCTGTGCAAAAGGTTTTAGTTATAATGGTTTATTTTTGTTTTTACTATCATTATTCTAGGAGGTAGATAAAATGAAATATGGCCACAACTTACATCAAAGAGCATTCTGCCTATGATTTCTTCTAGGAGTTTTGTAGCATCTGGCCTTATGTTTTTAGGTTGTTAATCCACTTTTTGGTGTTAACATTCTAATTTCATTCTCTTACATGTAGCTATCGAATTTTCCCAGCACTACTTACTGAAGAGACTTTCTTTGTTCCACCATATGTTCTTGCCTCCTTGTCATAGATTAGCTGGCCGTGATTGCTTGGGTTTATTTCTGGGCTTTCTGTCCTGTGCCACTGATTTTTATTGCTCTTTTTGTGTCAGTACCATTCTGTCTCGATGACTGTAGCTTTGTAGTATAGTCTGAAGATGAAGCCTGATTCCTCCAATTCCATTTCTCCTTTTCCATATTGCTTCAGCTATTTGGGTTATTTTGTGTTTCCATGCACATATTAAAGTATTTTGTTGTATTTCTGTGCAGAACGTCCTGGTAATTTGATAGGGATTGCATTGAATCTGTAGATTGACTTGGGTAATACAGTCATTTTGACAACATTGGTTATCCCAGTCCAAGAGCATGGTATGTCTTTCCATCTGTTGGTGTCATCTTTGATTCATTTCATCAGCGTCTTATAGTTTTCAGGGTCTTTTGGCTCTGTAGGGAGGTTTATTCCTAGGTATTTTACTCTTTTTGATGTGATGGTCAATGGGGTAGTTTCCCTGATTTCTCTTTCTGTCTTTCATTGTTGGTATAGCAAAATACAATCAATTTCTATGTATTAATTTTGTTTCCTGTAACTTTAGCAAGTTCACTGATAAGGTCTATGAACTTTCTGGTAGTGTCTTTAGGGTTTTCTAGGTATAGTATCATGTCCTCTGCTAACAGTGATAGTTTTACTTCTTCTTTTCCGATTTGGATTCCTTTTATTTCTTCTCTGATTTTCATGGTTTGGACTCCCAAAGCTATGTTGAATAAGAGTGGTGACAGTGTGCATCCTTTTCTATTGAGGAAATACTGTAAATATCTTATGTTAATACAGTATTTACAGTTGACAGTATCTTTCAACGTACTACACTCATTTAGACACCCCAAACACACACACACACACACACACACAAACACACGTGAGAAAGTTGAGAGCCACTGAGGCTAAGAGAGTCTAATAAAGGGCAGAGTTGTCTTTGTGTCTCCATATCAGGCCGTGTTTATGTGTTCCGACTCTGTTTCCAGAGGCCTTTCTCCTTTTCTATGATGAAAGAAACAGAGCAGATCTACATCAAAACGTCTCCTGTAAAACCCGTCCTGTTGGGCACCTTACACACATATATGGAAATAAACGTGCAACACTGGAAATTTACTTTTCCGTTCTTCAGCTGCCCCGTCTGCAAAGTATTGATGATGCAACAGTCCCTAAGCCACAGGGTGCTCTGAGAATTAAGTCAATTAACACCTGCAGTCTTCCCAGAACCTGGCTTCCAAGCACACCACAGACACCTGTTATTATCACTGCTGTTGATAGTGTACTGTTACCACTGAAATGAAAAGGACACATTTTCCTCGGGGGAATCAGTTGTTCACTTGTGAGGCATCTTCAGTCTGTAATAAAGCCTTTTGTTGGCTCCCCATTGGAGCAGGGAACTGTTTGAATTTTCAAGCAGTGAGGAAAGTCCAGTTAACCTGCCTGCACCCGCCCACAGGCTCCCAGGCTCTCCTGTATCAGCAGTACGTGTGTGCACGCGTGTACACACACACACACACACACGCACGCACACACGCACAGACACACATCTGGTTTGTTCTGTGGAAGCAGAGATAGTCACAGTTCCCCTCAGGGATGATGGGGCCATTGTGATGATGAGTGGTGTCTCCTCAGTAAACAGGAATTAGTGGCAATGGCTGTTTTACAAGCATCACTTTTTATACATTAGCTTGCTTCATTCTTTATTATTACAAACAAATGGTTTCTAAATCCCTCAGTATGCATTGTGAGTATTTATCTGATAATCTTTGCACGTTCTGGACTTACAGTTGGTGAATAAATGGCTTGAAAGGGCTTTAAATAAATAACCCTTCTGAAACTTCAATAGTTGATATGATAAACAATCTCTGACAGTATAATGCCATATTTTCATAGATACAAGAAATCCTTTTAATATGATTCTATTTGAATGCTGTGGGGTTAAACATCTATTCTTCAGAAATGTTGAATAAGAATATATGAATGAAAAGTGAGAAAATATAGCCCTTTTCAGCACAGATTCTTTGAAGGAATTAGGTCCTAAGGTAACCATTTTTCTTCTGTGTACCTCCATAAGCACTAGTTCTAAGAATATGGTCACTAAAATCATTTTTAAAGTACTTTGTGATTCAGATAAACCACCTTGTTTGAGGAAAAATGGATTCAAATTTGCTTACTACATTTAAGATGAATTTTCCTTAAAATATGGTAAATTGAATATATTCAAAGGAAGTAAATTAATTAAATTTTATTCTTGAATTATTCACATTTTCCTTATTTCTGTCTCAGTCTGTCAAAAGTAGAAAAATAGGATACATCTTCAATTGTCATGTTTCTGTTATTTTGCTAGCTTATTTTCTTTTGTAGGTTTGTATTTTCCCAACTCTTTAGTTCCCACTTTTATCTGTACTTAGGTCGTGGAGCCTTTTCCATTTTGTTCACTTTTCCTTTCTGTAACTAATTAAGTTTAAATAATAATGAACATGCTTTTGATTTTGTCTGTTTGCCTAATGTGGAAAACTTTATGAGTCTGACCTTGCCCCAAGCTACTTCTTTGATGAAATCCCACATGCATCAATATTTAGCCATTTCTGGAGTTCCAGTCATGGCTCAGCAGTTAACAAACCTGACTAGGATCCATGAGGACACGGATTCGATCCCCGGCCTTGCTCAGTGGGTTAAGGATCTGGCGTTGCTATGAGCTGTGGTGTAGATCGCAGACGAGGCTTGGATCCCATGTTGCTATGGCAGTGGCATAGGCTGGCAGCTACAGCTCTGATTGGACCCCTAGCCTGGGAACCTCCATATGCCTCGGGTGTGGCCCTAAAAAGACAAAAAGACCAAAAAATATATATAGTTAGCCATTTCTGATCATCAGCATCCTCAGTTCCCACTGCCCTGGTTTTCCATCGTGTTCTAGTCACATCATGCGTCTAAAGGATATGCATGAATACAGTTGACATTTTGCTTTTCTCTTTAACTCCACATCCAGTTTATTAATTTAAAAATGTTTATTTATTGATGCATTCTGGAACCAAACAGAGGTGACTGAGGAAATGTCCGATATATAAATAAGCATCTGAATAAAAGATACTTCGTGATCAAGACAGTGTGGTGTTGGCAGAAGAATAGACAAATGAAAGAAAGAGAACAGAAAGCTGAGAAACACACCCTCACAAATACAGTAAATTGATCTTTGACACAGGAGTAAAGAAAATACAGTGGAGAACAGATATTCTTTTCAACAAATGGTGCTGGAACAACTAACTAAATGATGCACATGTATAACAAAATAATCTAGACCCTTTACACCCTTTAAAAAATAGACTCAAATGCATCATAAACCTAAATACAAAACTAGAAGCTTCCTGGATGACAGCACAGGATAAATACCCAAATGACTTGGAATTTGGTGATGATATTTTAAAGACAACACCAGTCCATGAACAGAATAACTGATTAGCTGGACTTAATTAAAATTAAAGACTTCTGCTCTTCAAAAGACTTTCAAGAAAATGAGAAGACAAGCCACAAACTGGAAGGAAATATCTGCAAAAAGTATTTAATAAAGGACTATTATCCAAAATTTGCCAAGGACTTTTAAAACTCAACAGTAAGACAAACAAAACAATCTGATTTAAAAGTTTGCTAAATATCTGGACACCTTAGCAAAGAATATATACAGATAGCAATAATCATATGAAAAGGATGTTCCATATCAGATGTCATTAGGGAATTGCAAATTCAAGAGATACCACTACACAATGGTCACAATAGTGGAAAATGCAAAAAAAAAAAAATGATAACAGCAAATGCTTGCTGCGGACATGGAGCAACAGGAACCCTCATTCATTGCTGGTGGGAAACAAAAAGCAGTACAGCCAATTTGGGAGGTGGTTTGGTGGCTTCTTAGACAAGTAAACATACCCTTACTGTATGCATCAGCCATTGTGCTCCTGGGCATTTACCCAAAGGAGTTGAAAACTCATGTCCCTATAAAAACTGCACATGGCATCTCTGTTTACAACTGCCAAAACTTGGAAGTAACCAAGATGTTCTTCGGTAGGTGAGTGGGGAAATAAGCTGTGGTCCATCCTGACAGTGGGATATTCCACAGTAAAAAGAAGTGAACTGTTCAAGCCATGAAAAGACATGGAGGAACCTGCAAAGCATGTCACTAAGTGAAGAGGCCACATACTGCATCATTCCAACGAGATGACATTTTAGAAAAGGCAAAACTATGGAGACCTTAAAAGAAAAACTGTAGAGTCTATTTTTTAATCCAGGTTGACTTATAATGTGTTATTTTCTGGTGTGCTACAAAGTAATTCCGTGTGTGTGTGTGTGTTTGTGTGCATGTATCCTTTTCCAGATTCTTTTCCATTGTAGGTTCTTTCAAGCGACTAAATATAGTTCCCTGTGCTGTAACGTAGGACTTTGGTATTTATCTGTTGTACATAAAGTGATGCGTATCTGTTCATCCAGAGCTCCTGGTTTATCCCTACGCCCTTTACCCTTTTGGTCACCATAAAGTTATTTGCTTTTACGTATGTCTAGGAGTCTATTTCCCTTTGTAATTAAGTTTATTTTTTATCATTTTTTTTCAGATTCCACATATAAGTGATATCATATGATACTCGTCTTTGACTTCTGTCACCTAGTATGATCATTTGTAGGCCCATCCGTGTTGCTGCAAATGGCATTATTGCATTATTTTTTATGTCTGCTTGAAACAAGACATTTCAGGTGTTTTGAAAAAAATGTCTGCAGCTAAAATGATAGAGCTTAGGTACATGGGGCAAATTTTAATAGGTTATGGGTGTTCTCTCTAAGGGTATTCAAATTCCTCTTTTGGGGGTTAAAGAGGTTTGCTGCTGCTGTTGTGGTCAGGGTAGTGTTGTTATGGCCATATGGTTATTAAATTGTGTGTATGCATGTATGTGTGTTCAGGAAAAAAAATATTCAGGATATTTGTTTTGAAAAAGTTAGTGTAACATTTTTCTATCCCCTAACATATGATCCTTTTGGTAAAATCAACATGCATATACTTGCAAAAACAGAAACAGTATTCTCTGCTTCTAGGACTCACCATTTAATTTTTATCTATTAACAAACATCATTGATGGCAGTGTACACACTCTCTACATTTTCATTTATTTCTGTTGACTCACTCTGTCAAAGACTGGGAAATGCTAACAGTATCTTTGCATTTCCAAATACATTTTGTAAGAACATTTCAAATATATTTAGATGCTTTGTCATTCCCCTCATAAATATTCATGACTGTAATACCTCCATTGACATTTTATCTTAATTGAGGAGTGCTTTCAAATTTTGTCCTTGACATATTTCAGAATCAAATGTCTGAGAACATCACACTTTCTTCCATCTAAGAGGTCTTGTTTTTTAGAGCTTCTCTTTGTGCAGGGGAATTGGGTCAAGACTTGGAACATTCATTTTTTTATGAATTTCAAAAAAGATAAAACTAGACAGAATTTATTTAAAATCAATCTCAGGTTATTAAAAATAGAGAAAAATGAAAAAGGGAGAAAAATACTCACAAATAACCTTTCCTAGAATGATTAAAACAAATGAAACACCAACCAAAACACTAAATGCAATCACCATTCAATATATACTAATTTTGAAAGGATATGGATGGCATAGTCTAGCTCAAATTTTTTAAAAAAAGATAAGTAAAAAACTTAATTGTTTTTGCATTTTTAAAATTACAGTTGATTTATAATGTTCTAGTCAAATTTGGCTATACAGCAAAATGACCCAACATTAATATAATTAACATACACATTTTTGGTTAAGATATTGATACTTAATTTTTATGCAAAGTGCTTTCAAGGATCTGATGAACTCATGGTTTCCTTTTTTTTTTTTTTTTTTTTTTTTTTTGACTGTTCCGCAGCATATGAAGTTCCTGGGCCAGGGAATCAGATCCAAGCCACAGCTGTGACCTTTGCAGCACCTGCGGCAATGCCGGATCTTTAACCCACTGTGCCGGACTGGGCATTGAACCTGCATCCCGGGGCTCCAGAGACTGTGCCACAGCGGGAACTCCACAGTTTCCATTTTATTCTCTGATACAAATCAACCTTAGAGATCGTTGTACCACACATGCCTTGTTTTATTGCATTTATATATTTCACTTGGCAAAATGGTAAATGTTGGTATTTACACACTTAGAGGTTTAAACGCATGAGAGTTCAGGTTTTTCAAGTCTAGACTGTTTCTGTGAAAGGCACACAGATTTCCTTTAACAACCATTATCATATTGGAAATAGAGCTCAAAATTATATGTATGTGGGCAGATGACAAGAGCACAGCTTCTTTGGCCACACTTGTGGCATATGGAAGTTCCCAAGCTAGGAATCGAACTTGTGCCATAGCAGCGCCAGATACTTAATCTGCTGGGCCACAAAGGAACTCCAAGAGCATAGTTTTCAAACACTATCATGTGGTTTTAGCAGTAACTTAGGAATCTGATTCCTTAAACACCAATCACATATACTCTATATACTTGAGTATCAAATCTGAAATAAAAGGAATTAGATGATTGCTACTCTAGGCAAAAATAACACCCTTTCCCGCAAAGATGTCCACGTCCTATTTTCTAGAACGTGCGAACATGTCCCCTGGGACAGTAGAGGGGAGTTAAAGTTGAAAATTCCTTTAGGCTGATAATTAGCAAGCTTTAAACAGGGGGGCCATGGGTCTTGCAGGTGGACCTATGGACTCATAAAGGTCCCTACGTGTGGAAGCAGGTGGCAGAATTAGAGTGAGGCCACACCCGGGACTCACGGGGTCCTGGCTGGCAGTGAAGATGGCAGGAGCCACAGCCCAAAACACGGGATCCATCTGTATAAGCTGGAAAAGGCAGGAATCGTGTCCTCCCATATGGCCTATGGAAACGACCTCAGTTTTGCTGACGTCTTGCTATTCAGTCCCAGGGAACCCAATACAGACTTCTGAACTCTGGGATGGTGAGGTCCTCTCTAAGTATCTGCCATTTCTCCCATTCATCATTGTGCACTTTGTAGATGAACTTGCCCACACTTTAAATATCTGCCTAAGGAAACAAACTCAAGGGCATGGAGAACAGACTTGCAGTTGCCAAGGGGGAGGCAGTGCGATGGACGGGGAGTCTGGGGTTAGTAGATGCAAACTTAATTGCATTCGAAGTGGATAAGCAATGAGATCCTGCTGTAGGGCCCCAGGAACCATAACTAGTCACTTGTGATGGAGGGTGATGTGAGAAAAAGCATGTTTACATATCTGTATAACTGGGTCACTCTGCTGTACAGCGGAAATTGACAGAACGTTGTAAGTCAACTATGATAAGAATTTTTTTTTTAATTAAAGTAAATAAATAAATATCTGCCTAAAAGCCAGGAGACCTTCTGGATGTCCAGAGTGGACAGACTTCTGTCCTCACTGCAGCAGAGTGACGGTCACATCCAGAAATGGCTCCCGGGGAGGCACCTCCCTCTGTCCCGAGCAGCTCTTCTGGGACTTCTTTCAAAGTCACCCTGCTGAGCGCAGAGGGTCCATTTTTAAAAAAGGTAACAGAATCCTGGGGGTCTAGAGCTTAACTGGAAACGTTTTGAGTTCTGTCTCTTGTTGTCACTGCTGGCCCAGATCCATGCCATGGCTAGACTGAAATACAGTGATAAGAGCTTAGTTATTTTGCTTTCCGTCTTAAGATTTTCTTTTGGTTTGGAGTAGTAATGAAACGAAGCGCACATCTGAAGTTAGCAGAAAGGCTCCTTGATAATGACTTCCTTTCGGCATCATTGACTTTCCTCATTTAATCAATAATTTCATTATTTTCTATGGGGCCTGATAAAGTTCCCCCTTCTCTGTGTGTTTGTGTATCTCCAGGCTTCTTGCTTGAAAACGTTAGTTCCCGTCAAAACTACTTACGTCATTTAAAAATATGACACAGCTCCATGTTTAGTTCCTGTTAGCCTGCTGCCTTGACTATATTCCGCGGTATCGTTTAGATGTGAAATTCTGACAAATGACCCCAACGCTCCACTGATTCCTTCCGTCACATTATAGGCAGACCTTATCGGTAGCAGCGAGGCTGACTTGTGAAACACTGTTCTCTCGAGCAAATGCAAGTCCTGGCTGTGCCCCGGCTTCAGCACCTGGGGTCAGACGTAATGATTTGGGTAGAGTGTCACAGGTCTAAGGATGGGAAGCAAAGTCGGGGAGGTTCTGTAGGGACATTTTCTTCAACACGTACTGCTCTGCCCCCACCTAAGTGTCCCGGAAGGAAGTTCCCAGGGTGGAAATGTCCCCTTGTGAAATCGAAGAATTTTTTGAGGAGGAGAATGTGCTTTCGGTTTCTCTGCCTTTTGTAAGAAACTTTCCTGCCTAAGAAAAAGTGACAGTCCTTTTCTCATTGAAACATTCTTTTTTTTTTTGCTTTTGAGGCCCACGCAGCATATGGAAGTTCCCAGGCTAGGTAGGGGTCAAATCTGAGCTGCAGCTGCCGGCCTACACCATAGCCACAGCAGTGTAGGATCTAAGCCACATCTGCGACCTACACCACAGCTCATGGCAATGCTGGATCCTTTATCTACTGAGCGAGGCCAGGGATCAAACCTGCATCCTCATGGTTCCTAGTCGGGTTCGTTACTGCTGAGTCACGACAGGAACTTTTCACCCCTGAAGCAGCCTCTGAGTATGTAAGGGTGCTTTCTCTCTCTGTGACGGTCCTTGCCATTTGTCACCACGTATGTCTTTTCAAAACAAAGGCTTTAGAGTTTTGCGAGCTTGCAAAAACTTCTTCTGCCACAAATCCCCTTCTACTGAAAGGAGTCTTACACCTATTTTTCAGTTCTATTTTTCTCCTATCCTCTTTGTGTCAAGGTGGCTTCAAGGGGAAGGTCTGTACAGGTAATTAATTGCTGCAATAGAGAAAAAGTCAGTGGGCATTTTGGTCCCCAAATGTCCAAATGACATTTTGCAATTGAAAAATCTAGAAGGGCACCAGCCTGTATTTTAGTATGACAGGAAAAGGACATACTAAAATATGTATGACAGCTGTGTCTGCCCTAGCTGGTGTTCCTGTTTTAAAGACTAGCTGGCATCTGTCATTTTTTTTACAGGAAAGGTAACACGTTTGTTGGGCCACAGTCCTTTCCCATGTGTGTGATCCTCGTAACTTCAAAATCAGTCCTCCGTTCACTTGATAGAGGAATACATTTTGCCTCAGGAGACTGAGAGAAAAGCTGAGAGGGGATTAGAATTTGGGTTTGTTTATAAAGCTTGGGTTCTCCTGTCTTCTGTCTGAGAATAAACGCGGTTAATCGGGCAACTCCTGTCAGTGAACGGTTTGCGAGGGTTCAGAGACAAACCACGGCAACCTCTCTCTCTGTCCAGGAAAACTAGAGAGGATGGAGTTAAAACATAAAAATAGCACAGGCATTTGAGAACTCTGGATTTCAAAGCGGAGTAGACGCACGAGGCGAGATGATGTTTGATTATGATCCATAATGGGTTCCTGAAACGCGTCAATGTAATTAAAAGATATAAAAAGGAGAGAGGGAAACGTAAAGCTCTTATGAATATACAGCACTGTAATCTGTTGCTTTTTCCAGACATTGCATGTGTTGTGGGCCCTTGTCTATTAAAAAAGGGAATAAAGAAAATCTAAAGAGAAGGGCAGTTTAGGAGGACAAAGATGATGTAAATGTGAAAGGGATCGGGGGTGGGGACCAGAGCGGGGGAAGTGAGAGAAGTAAATGCAGTCCAGGGAGCTTTAAAGAAGGTTCTCTGAATGACAGGAAAAGTGTCTGGAGCACTAGGCAGATTTCACCATTTTACGGGCAGTTTGCTACAACAATACAGTTCGCCTGCCGTCTCTCTCCTGCAGGTGAATATATTCAGTCCTGTTTTGCAGAGAGCAGTGAATCCGGAGTTGATGTTTGGCAGGACCCTCGAGAAAGCAATCTTCCTCTTGATACACCTGCTGTGATCATTCGCTCACCTGGCCACACAAGTGGGCCCGCAACTGGCAGAAGAGTCCAGCGTTGCTGGGTCAGGGAATCCAACGCATGGAACCTCGGAAGACCTTCTACAAGAGTGTCCTGGCATTGGTTGGTCTTCTCGTGTTGGTCATTACTGTGAGGTTCTGAAGGGAAACTGGATTCTTGTATACGGTAAGAAAAAAAAAATTTTTTTTAACTTAATGAATTTTATTTCAATTATAGGTGTACATAAATCATCACAAGTCAATTTGATAGATTTTGTGTCCCAAACCCACAGTGCATCCCCCCACCGCCCAGATTGTCTTATTTGAAAAACCAAGGTTTTCCAAAATCTGTGAGTCACTGTCTGTTCTTCAAAGAAGTTCATTGTGTCTCTTTAGTTTCCACATGTAAGCAGTAGCATTGGCTGTTGCTGTCTAATTGTCTGACTGGTTTCACTTCGTATGATAATTTCTAGGTTCATCCATGTTGCTATAAATGTTGGTAATTCGTTCCTTTTAATGGCTGAGTAACATTCCATTGTGTGTATGTACCATATCTTCCCTATCCACTCCTCTGTCGATGGGCATTTAGGTTGTTTCCATGACCTGGCTATTGCATAGAGTGCTGCAATGAACACTGGAGTACGTGTGTCGAGTCATGGATTCCTCTGGATAGATGCCCAGGAGTGGGATTGCTGGATCAAATGGTAATACTATTTTGAGTTTTCTGAGGAATCTCCATACTGTTTTCCACAGTGGTTGCACCAGTTTGCATTCCCACCAGCAGTGTAATAGGGATCCTTTTTCTCCACACCCTCTCCAGCACTTATTGTTTGTAGACTTTTTGATGGTGGCCATTCTGGCCGGTGTAAGGTGGTAGGTACCTCATAGTGGTTTTGATTTGCATTTCTCTAATGAGGAGCCTTGTTGAACATCTTTTTATGTGTTTATTTGCCATCTGCATATCTTCTTTGGAGAACTGTCTGCCTAGATCCTCTGCCCATTTTTGGATGGGGCTGTTTGTTTCTTTGGTGTTGAGCTGTAGGAGCTGTTTGTAAATTTTGGAGATGAATCCCTT
>PVHT021183672.1:1854330-1870960 GCA_004024745.2 Catagonus wagneri | reverse complement strand
CCCTCCCTCCCCCCCCCCCCCCCCTCTCCCCCCCCCCCCCCCCCCCCCCCCCCCCCCCCCCCCCCCCCCCCCTCCTTCTCTCCCTCCCTTCCCCTCACCCCTCCTTCTCTCTCTCCCCCTCCCCTCACCCCAGGAAAGTTCTCCCTGCTCTCTTTCCCCAAAACTTGTCTTCCCCAGGGTTCTTTGTAATCATGTCTTTGAAGACTGAAGCGGTGAGCCACCATTTGCGTACCAGGCTCCCCCTTCCTTCTATGTCAGCACCATCAACAGACTCCCAGGGCAGTAAGCTGGCTTGTTGTTGGATTTTCAGGAAAGACTGTGCTCATCTGAAATGTCAGTGATCTCCTTGTTACTTTGGCTCCTCCCAGTGTTCTCCCAACGGCCTCAACCTCCTGCGTCCCGAAAGTGTCGCTCCTGTTGAGCCGCTGAACTTGGGGACGCCCTGCTGCCCTGGCATTGCGTCAGCGGCTAGCGAAGGCATGAGCAATGGCAAGTTCTGCGAATCTTGCCTGCATTTCCTCCTCCTCGCACCCGCCCTGCGCTTCTAATAAGATGTAAACTAGCAGAGGAACTGGATTATCTTCCCGGACCTGGTGCTGCTTCCCAGTAGTGTTCGTAACTGTCTCCGTGAGAAGTTCATTTCAGAAGGCCCCTAAACGAGGGTCCCTGTTAGGGCTATGTATGTAACGTTCATGAGCGGTTGGTACATGCTCATGGCGTGTATTCGTATGTGAAAATGTGACACACGTGCAGCGCCTTCTTTCTGGACGTCAGACGTGTTTTAGTATCAGGTGCACAGCAAGACTTGCTGTGCGATTAACCCGTTCCAAGGGAAACAGCTGTTTACACGGAAATTACCCACCTTGGCAAAGGTTTGTCTTGTGAGTTTATGCAAGTCGTGGGAAACAGGCAAATTCCTGGTGATACAGAAAGTATTTTTATGATGTCCATTTTAGAAATACACCTCAGGTTAGAAACATTACCTCAGCTATCCCGTGGTGCTTCTGGCTTTTGGTTATACACACACTCGGCTCACCGCAGACACTTTCTTCCAGCTGCACACCCCATGGGCACCAAGAAATCCAATACAGTAGAATTTCACAAATCAGATTACTCGCATACAAGTAGAGCGACTACTGGGCTCAAATTCTGAGGACGAGGGTGTTAGTAACGGAGAGCGGAGGAGATCCATGCTACGCTCAGACAAAAGAACCCGTGTGAAGATGCGCACAGTCTGTCTCTCTGAACCGGAGGACGTCTTACCTTACGTATTTCAGGATGAACTGGCCTCGAAGAACCGCAGCACCTCCCAAGCGCCTCTGCCCGTTTAAAGTTTAGAGTCCATCTTTGGAAAAACTGTAACGCCCAGAGCAAACGCAGCCGCCAAAGCTGGACCCGTGAGAAAGCATGGTCTCTGTGGCATCTTTCATGCCAAGAGGCCCAGCAGGAGGGGGAGGAAAGCCTCTGTCTGAAGGCAGAGTCGGCTTCTGAGATAGACGAGGAGTGAGAGTCGGAACCCACAGCCAGGCCAGGTGCCCTCTACCTGGGGGTCACTTTTGAGAAAACGTTTCTCATGGACACATGTGGACAAAGGAGTAAGGGGTAGTGGGAGTCTGTTCCCGAATCCACCCAGTTTAAAGCACGGAGGAGAGGTTTTCTTCTCGATGGAAGTATGGAAAGAATAAGACACAACCCCCCCCCCCAACTCCACCATCACCAAGAAGCAAAGAAACACACAATAAGGGATTCAAACAGACCATAAAGCTTAAACCGAGCTTACGGGTGTGGACCCAGTGGGTCCTTACCTGGCTAAAACCGACCCAGCTGAAGATTAATATGTTCTCTGTACATAAAACAAGGTACACTTGTCTGCTTGATCAAAATTGGAAAACATACTATCCACTGTTAGGGAAGTTGGGGAGAATAAACGTTTTCTCAGCAACTGTTGAGAACATATTTTTCTTAAAGCCTTCTTTATTTTTTTAAGGGCCACACCCATGGCATATGGAGGTACCGAGGCTAGGGGTCGAATTGGAGCTACAGCTGCCGGCCTACATCACAGCTCATGGCAGCGCCGGATCTGAGCTGCGTCTGCGACTTACACCACAGCTCACGGCAACGCCAGATCCTTAACCCACTAAGCAAGGCCAGGGATTGAACCCACAACCTCATGGTTCCTAGCAGGCTTCGGTAACCACCACGCCACGAAGGGAACTCCCTCTTACAGGCTTTTTGAAAGGGCCATTTGCCTCAACCCTTTCAGTCTCCACTGTGTGTTCCCTTTGATCCAGGAAGTTTAGCTGCGGTGGTTCCTGCTAGGAGACTGTCTGCAGTGTGCAGCGATCAAACAGAATCCAGGGGTCATCTTGTGACTCTGTGTCCTCAGACAAGGGCAACTTAACAGCAATAATTTAGAGTTCTCTTGTGGCACAGTGGCCTAAGGATCCAGCATTGTCACTGTGGAGGCGCTTCCTGGCCTGGGATCTTCCACAGGCCGTCTATGCAGCCCAAAAAAGTGCTAAGTTAACTCCAGATAATGATTTCATTGCTATGCCACTGAATGGGGGGAGCATAAAGCTGCAGGAGGATATATGTTCTATAGGAAATAGGAACCTCATCTATTTTTGTACTTGAAAAAATGAGATACTTTTACATGTCTATTTCTGCACTCACAAAATAATCATATGCCCGATAATAATGAATATTCCTAATAGGTGGGTGTAGGATATGATGTAAAGGCTTTTTTGCTTTGTTTTTAAATATGCATACACTTTTTTTTCCCTGTTAGGCCTATACCACTTTGAAATAAAACACCGCATTTTCACCAATTTCACAGCAAGATTTGCTGCCAGATGTGAAAGTTCTAAAAATACTCAGCGTCCATGAAATAGGTGGCAGCTGCTGGTTGAAAATTTCTAGCTTGGCAGCCTCAGGGTTTTTCCTGTATTTTTTTTTTTTTTATAAGTCTTCTGACTTGTGTGGAAGAAGTAAACCTACCTGAATCAACATGTCATCTGTTGTCAGGCTCAGAAACGCCTCCTTCTTCCAAATAACCCCGAGGGAAAAATATTTCAGCCCAAATAACAACAGCCTGGCAATGCTTTGCATGTAGAAGGGGAATGTGAAAACAAGTGACTGCAAAACGTCGGGAAAATATTTTTGTGAATATTGTGGCAGATTCCCTGGTGTCAAGAGAGGTGGAAGGATACGGAAAACGTGCAGTGCGTGCGCAGACCTTTACACAAGAGTATTCAAGAGTCTTAAGGTGTGTCACTTACAAAACAGCATCACAAGCCGAAGACGTTAGCAAGTCCAAAGCTAAGGGAAATACACACGTTGAGAACTCCGTGTAGTAATTCAGCACCCTGCGTTACTTCTGCTCTCTATCATTCTCTACTCAGCCATTTTCCACATTTGCGTAAATGAAGCTTGTTTCTTCCCCCTGCTCACGCCTGTTCCCCCACAAACAACCTTCCACTCCTGGTCATAGATTATTCAGGAGGAATGAGATAATGGGAACTAAAGTAAGTAGGTCGGGAGTACGTCTCTTTATCCTGCACGTCCCATCTGCCTAGCTGTATCTGCGGTGTGTAAAACACCTGGTTTTATCTGGTTTTATCTCCAAGGGACGGATCCGGTTCTAAAGTCGCAGCGGGGGATCGTCGGAGGGTGTTCGGACGCTATTTCCCGAGCGCCTGCGTCGTTTTACTTTTACCACCATCCAAGAATGTGGGCGGACTCCCGGGGACAGAACTGGCCGTCTGTCACCCTCAGCAGTGCAGCACGGCTGAGGACGCGTGCGTGAGGGGTAACCGTGAGCGCGTGCCCGGCGGAGGGAGCAAATACTGAGAACGAGGATCTCATCAAAACCACGGTCAGTGATAACAGGAGTCGACGCGCAGGACTGAAGGGTGAAGCGGCTACAGCGGCGGCAATTTCCAAGAGCCGATCGGACTCAGCTTTGAGATGGCGCCTGGGCTTGACCCAGTCGGAACAAGCAGTGGGCACAGAAAGCTCCCTCCAGTCTGTACAACGAAGGCGGACAGGTCCCCAGTGCAGCGTCTCATGAATGGGACTGAGAAGCTGAGATGTCCAGATTGAGTGGCAGTTTGGGACAGAGCTAGGATAGCAGGAAATGAAACTGAGCAACCGTCCAAAGCAAAGATCTGGACCCTGAAGTAAAGGACAGCAGTGAACTCTCAAGGCAGGAGCTCTCCTGTTGAGTAAGCAACCCGGGTCCAGTCACCATGGAAGGTGCAGACGGTCTTCATGACCTAGAGCAGGAAGAGGCTGGCTCAGAGACCCACGCCTTCAGGCACGGGCGGCTAGGAGGCTCTGCTCCCTCAGGCGGTGTGGGGCGACGCCAGCACCGCGTGTGTGCGGTCGGCACAACTGAAGAAAGTGGGCACCACAGCCCTAAAAATGCCTAAGGGAGAGCAGGACTATGGACAGGAAAGGAACACCGTTAAAGGTATTAGCACTTTGGACCTGACTGGCCTAAGTGAACCAGTCTAGATTTTGTTTTTGTTTTTTGGCAGCATCTGCAGCATGCAGAAGTTCCCAGGCCAGGGACTGAACCCTCGCCACAGCAGTGACAATGCTGGATTCCTAACCAACTGAGCCACCAGGGAACTCCCTCGATCCAATTTTCAACAAGTTTAATATTCTGTATTGTGTCTACTTTATAGAGTGCTTAAAGCATTTAAGGAAATCAGATATATCAGACTGTGATTTGAATTAAATAGGAAAAAATCCATTAGGTGTGCAATCAATGCTTAAATGCCTATGGAAATATAATTAGTTTAATTAATAAGCTTTTGCTTTATTGGTTATATAAATATGGATATTAGAAAAATGCTATATAAATAAATTAGGTATCAAAGTAAAAACAGTGTTATTCTTCATGCACATAAATGTTCTGGATATTAAGGAATCTATCAACATTAAAAAGTTCAGATGCATTAATATTCCACACTGTTTATAGCTCACAGAAGTGTGTAAGATTAAAATTAAACCCTAGACATACCTGTTGTTAATGGAGAAATAAAACTAAGGATACCATGTGCTGTGGAATAGGATAAGAGCCTATAAATAAGGAGGATATTATCACTAACTGAGAACGTGTGATCAAAAAATACATAAATTTGGTAATAGGAAGCTAACAGGATCGCTCCACAGAAAGATTGTTGGTTATTAAGGAACTCTTAACAGAGATTTTCACCACTGAAGAGAAAATAGGTGGCATAATTCAGCAAATGAAAGAAAAGATAAAAGAATTATAAGCCAGAGGATGGTAAGTAAAACTGAAAATTGCACCTGCTTAATCTTCCATCTGGATGAAAGATGGGAGCCACTTGAGAAAGAATAACATAAATGAGGGTTTCGGATTGAGGGTGGGGATGAAGCGATAAAAGTCAACCCTGAAACCGCCACGTCGCCGCACGCAACATGTAGGCAGCCGGATGAATGCAGCTGGGGGTCGTGGGATGGGACCTCTGGACCAGAGCTGCAGCTGGAGCCTCATCAGCCTGGAGGATGAGTGGCAGTGACCTGAGGTGCCTCAGTGTGTCACTAAGACGAAGAGCCAGGGACAGAGGAGGCAAACGGGCGAGCACACGTGTTGGGGACGGCACGGGAGTACTGCCAGGACAGCAAGCTAGAGAGGCACTGAGGGTTCTCTGGTGGCTCAGCAGCTTAAGGATCCGGTGTTGTCACTGCTCTGGTGTAGGTTTTATTTGTGGTGCAGGGCTGATCCCTGGCCCAGGAACCTCCCCCCAGCACCGCGAAAAAAAAACAACCAACTAGCGAAGCAATGAAAACGCCCTGTTTGTCTCCTTACACCTTTCTGCTGAGCGGGAGAAGTCCTCACGGGGGGGCTGGACCACAGCCCAGACTAGGATGGGAGAGAGCTTACAGAATCATGGAGGCGGTTCAGGTTTGTCTGTGGAGGTGAGCAGAGAGATGTGGGGGTGTCTCCGGGCAGCTGGGGCGCCGCGGAACTTTTCATTTGGATGTGGGACACGGTGGAGCCTGCTGGTGATGGAAAGTACCAAAGAGAAAGGGAGAGGCTGGTGATGGAGCGAGTAGGCAAATGATGGAAAGAGGTGATGGGCCACGGAGGTGACGCACACACCTGGGGCTGTGAGCCAGGGAGGAACATTCTCTCCACTTCAGCAGGCGTGTAGGAAAGGAAGATGCGAGTGAGAGCAGGAAGACTGAACAGACTGACGGTGACAGGGGACAGTGTGCCCATCAGATGCACTGTTTTTACTCTCTGGTGTGGAAGGTGAAGTATAGCCGGGTTCAGGGGGAAGCCTGGTATTCAAGCAGATGAGCAAAGGAACAAAACTGTCACCACAGGGGAGCAGCCTAAGAGGGAATTCACTCGCAAACATTTTTAAACACTAAGACTCATCTACCAGAATTTAAAAACTGGTTTCTGGACTTCCCTTCATGGCTCAGTGGTTAACGAACCCGATTACGATCCATGAGGATGTGGGTTTGATCCCTGGCCTCACTCAATGGGTTAAGGATCTGGCATTGCCGTGAGCTGTGGTGTAGGTCGCAGACTTGGCTCGGATCTGCCTTGCTGTGGCTGTGGTGTAGGCGGGCATATACAGCTCTGATTCGACCCCTGGCCTGGGAACTTGCATATGCCATGGTGTGGCCCTAGAATAGCAAAATAAATAAATAAATAAATAAATATAAAAAGTTATTTAAAAAACTACGGTTTCTACAAAATGTGGGTATGCTAAAAAAATAACATATGAACTATTTCATGACCTCTTGGGTGTGTTTTGGTTTGTCTTTTTTTCTAGGGCCACACTGGTGGCATAGTTCCCAGGCTAGAGGTCGAATCAGAGCTGCACCAGCTGCAGCTGTAGGTCTCCACCACAGCCACACAGGATCCGAGCTGCATCTTCAGCCTACACCACAGCTCATGGCAACACCAGATCCGTAACCTAGTGAGCAGGGACAGGGATAACATTTGGTCTCTTACCCTGCTGAGCCTCTCTCCTTAGGAAGAGTTTTTTATTGTTATTTCATAAAGTCTTAAAATTATCAAGTAAACTGCTAATGTGATTTCTACCGCTGGCAACAGAAAGACAAACACTGTCATTATTAATCATTAAAATAATTTACTGCAGAAACGTCCTATTGCCTATTAATAGGCTTTTTCCTCAAATGGTAATGGAATGTGGATATTCATTTTCTATTAACGTCAAAGGTAAAGCAATTTTCTCTAACGAGTTTAGAAACTGGCTCACCATCGCCACAGTTCCATGTACAAAATTTTGTATGGAATTTCCTATCAGGAAGAAGATAGCCTGGGGTTACAGTGTTCCCCCCACAGTACTCGCTTACCATCCTAGCGTTCCCCTAACAGCAGAGCCTTCCACCTTCCGCTTTCCCATTTCCACCTTCCCATCATCAGAGTCCTTATTCTCTGTTTGCAGATATTGGCTCTTTAATGTATTGGTTTCCTGTGTTGGCTTAACATAATGGCTTGATCTAGTGGTTTCATGAATAGTCACAATAAATGATGAGTGAGGCTAGCCTGGCAGGTGCACACTTTTTTACCTGTTCTAAACTTAGATGCTTTGTATTTTACTATGAAATGAAAGCAACACCCAGCTCACTTTCTCTTTTTTACCTGACAAATCCATTTGTTCTAATCCACATCTCACTTCTGGAAAACAGCCCCTGTTCAGTCTTTTTTTTTTTTTAGCACCACACCCGCTGCCTATGGAGGTCCTGGGCTAGGGGTCCAATCAGAGCTGCATCTGAGGCCTTACGCCACAGCAACACCTTATCTAGCTGCATCTGTGACCTACATGTAGGAGTTGGCGGCAATGCTGGATCCTTAACCCAGCAAGCAAGGTCAGAGATCCAACCCACATCCTCCTGGATACTAGTCGGGTTCTTAACCCACTCACCACAACAGCAACTCCTCTTTTGAGTCTTGACCAGTGCCTTTGACCAGAGACTTGCTCAATAATCGGACACTCTAGGCGTTCTCTTCCTTTCCTCCATCCGCTGTTTGCTGACAAGGATGCTGAACACATCTTTTGCCATCTCTCTACTGTCCCCAGCCGGAAACAGTATCTATGTACACATCTTCCAAGTCAACTGTCCTCTCTCCATCTCTTTTTTTTTTTTTTTTTTTTTTTTTTGCCTTTTGTCATTTTATGGCCGCGGGTTTATGGCCGCACCCGCGGCATGTGGAGGTTCCCAGGCTAGGGGTCTAATTGGAGCTGTAGCCACTGGCCTATGCCGCAGCCACAGCAACGCAGGATCCGAGCCGCGTCTGCAACCTACACCACAGCTCATGGCAACGCTGGATCCTTAACCCACTGAGCAAGGCCAGGGATCGAACCCGCAACCTCATGGTTCCTAGTCGGAGTTAAAACGCAGGTTCCGTTCGTGCGGTCGGAGAGGAAGCCTAGGATTCTGTTTCTAACAAGCTGCCAAAGTGAGGCCCCAGTGATGGTTCATGGACCACCGTTTGAAACGCAAGGAATTAAGGCGTCATCACGCAAAGACGTATCAGGTTTTCTGGAAAGCTGTCATTTCAAAACAAGGACTAGAACCTTGACTTCCTATTTTCATCTGTTTTCACTCTTCACCTCGGTGCTGTGTTCCCTAAGCTCATTCCGCTACAAACCCGCTCTCACCAGTTGTCTGTCCCTCTGGTGTCACGTCCAGTGACTAGCCCGTCTGTAATTTAACTGGTCTTCTCCGCTGCATTCAACACAGTTGACCCCCTTATATAATAAATGGACAATTCTGCCTTTCCCGGAGGAAAAGATTCTTTCAATAGCATTGCTATGCAAACACTGATCTTATTTTTTAAAAAAGCCAGTAATAAAAACATTTCAGTGATTACCTCTCTCCACAGTGGTTGAGCCTCAGGCCAAACAGATGAACGTGGCCTCTAGGCCTGAAGTGTCAGAATACCCACTGCCAAAGCCTAGGGATCACCCAGTCACACCGCATCAGAATTTCCTCTGACTTTTCTATTAAGTCTATTCAAGAAATAGCCTCCCTGTGATAAACCACGAGTTTTGCTGAGAGAGCAGCCACGTTACTCAGCATCCAGGGAGAACCTGTACTAAACAGTGGCTGTCTGGTCACTTCATGTGGGCAGCTGTGGGTTTCAGATGGACTCTGGGTTGTATGCCACAGGTTCCAGGAATGCCAGCCCCTCTCTTTGGCAGAAGGTCACTTGAAATGGGGTTCTTTCATGTGCAATGAAAACTTGTAACAAGTTGTGTAACTATAAATAAAATTTAAAAAAATCCTTGTGACAACTGTCTCCAAAATGATCTCTTTAATCTTTTTTTTTTTTTTTTGTCTTTCTGCCTTTTCTAGGGCCGCACCTGCAGCATATGGAGGTTCCCAGGCTAGGGGTCTAACAGGAGCTGTAGCTGCCGGCCTTCGCCACAGCCACAGCAACACGGGATCTGAGCTGCGTCTGCAACCTACACCACAGCTCATGGCAGCGCCAGATTGTTGACCCACTGAGCAAGGCCAGGGATCGAACCCTCAACCTCATTGTTCCCTCAACCTCATGGTTCCTAGTCGGATTCGTTAACCACTGAGCCACGACGGGAACTCCCTACTTGGCTTCTCTTAAGTAAGACATCTCCAATTCTTCCTTAGAAAAATGGACAAGAGACACCAAGAAATTACTTAGCCTTTCTTGGCTGTCATGGAGCATTGATTCTGCCAGATGAACAGCTCCATCCACCTGTCACATTTTGAAAACACAAATGCTGAGGGTATGGCTTAACGTGGAAGGCTGGGCACCACACAGGCAGGAATTTTCCCACCCTAGAATATTAAATGTCATCACGTAAGGAGGCAGATGTGTTGAGAGAAGAGAGGGGACCCAAATAATGTAAGAAATGAAAAGACTGCAGAAGTATGAAAAAATAAGAGAATAATATAAACAATTATATGCCAGCAAATTTGACAACCAAGAATAAATGGACCAGTTTCTAGGAACAGCCCACCAAAACTGAATTGAGAAGTAATAGATAACTTGATCAGACCCATCGATAGAAGTGAAATAGAATCTGTAACAAAAAAACTCCCTACAAACAAAAGTCAAGGGCCAGATGGCTTCACAGGTGACTTTACCAAACATACAAAAAAGAATTTATACCGAGCCATCTCAATATCTTCCAAAAGACTGAAGAAGAGAGACACCAGTCTCAAAGTCATTCTATGAAGCTACAAAGATACCACCAAAAAAGGAAAATTACAGGCCAATACCTTTGATGAGTATAGATGTAACATTTCTCAACGAAATATTAGCAAATTGAATTCAACAACATATTAGAAAAGGTCATGCACCACGACCAAGTGGGATTCATCCCAAGTTTACGCGGATGGTTTAATATATGCAGAACAATCCATATGATATACATCAACCAAAGTCAAAAATCACATGATCATCTCAGCAGACGCAGATAAAGCATTTGACAAAATCCAACATCCATTCAGGACAAAAACTCTTGCCATAGAGGGTATAGAGGGAACATATCTCAACATAGTAAAA
Organism: Catagonus wagneri; assembly: GCA_004024745.2. Lineage (NCBI taxonomy): Eukaryota > Metazoa > Chordata > Mammalia > Artiodactyla > Tayassuidae > Catagonus > Catagonus wagneri. The sequence goes on along the minus strand of PVHT021183672.1, from coordinate 1,860,396 downwards.
GGTATTTATGACAACCCCACAGCCAATGTAAAACTAAATGGAGAAAAGCTGAAAGCTTTCCCACTAAATCTGGAACAACACAAGGATGCCCACTCTCATGACTTTCATTCAACATAGTATTAGAAGTTCTAGTGACAGTAATCAGACAAGACAAAGGAATAAAAGATATCCAAACTGGAAGGAAAGAGGTAATATTGTCATTGTATGCAGATTACATGGTACTATACATAGAAAACACTAAATACTCCATACAAAAACTACTAGAACTGATAAACAAATTTAGCAAGGTAGCAGGATACAAGATTAGCATTCAGAAGTCAGTTGCATTTCCTTACACTAACAATGAAATATCAGAAAGAAAATGCAGAAAAAATAATCCCTTTAAAAAATCTCATCAAGGGGTTCCTGCCATGGTACAATGGGTTTAAAATCTGATTGTAGCAGCTTAGGTCACTGTGCAGGTGTCGGTTTGATCCCCAGCCCAGCACCATGGGTTTAAAGGATCAAGCATTTCCACAGCTGTAGCATAGGTTGCCACTGTGACTCATATTCAGTTCCTGACCTGGGAGCTTCTATGTGCCATGAGTGCAGCCATAACATTTTCTTTTATAAATTGCATCAGAAAAGAAAATACTTAATAAACATGACTAAGAAGGTGAAAGACTTATATGCAGAAAATTATAAAACAATAAAGGAAATTAGGGAGTTCCTGTCATGGTGCAGTGGAAATGAATCTGACTAGTATCCATGAGGATGCAGGTTCAATTCCTGGCTTCACGCAGTGGGATTGGGGATCTGGCATTGCTGTGAGCTCTGCTGTAGGTTGCAGACATGGCTCGCATCCCATGTCCCTGTGGCTGTGGTGTAGGCTGCCAGTTGTAGCTCCAATTCGACCCCTAGCCTGGAGACTTCCATATGCCATGGGTGTGGCCCTAAAAAGCAAAAGAAAAAAAAAATAAAGGAAATTAAAGATGATTTAAAGAAATGGAAAGGTATCACTAGATTGGAAGAATAAATATTGTTAAAATGGCCATACTACCCAAAGCAATCTACAGATTTAATGTGACCCCTATCAATTACCCATGACATTTTTCACAGAACTAGAATCCTAAAATTTATTTACAACCATAAAAGTCTCAGAATTGTCAGAGCAATCCTGAGGAAAAAGAACAAAGTAGGAAGCATACCCTTCCCAGATGCAGACAATACGACAAAGGCACAATAAGCAAAACCGCATGGTAGCAGCACAAAAACATACATGGATCAATGAAACAGAGTAGAGAGCCCATAAATAAACCCATGCATTTATGGTCAATTAATCTTCGACAAAGGAGGTGAGGATACACAATGTGGAAAAGACAGTCTCTTCAGCAAGTGGTGTTGGGAAAATTAGCTCCATGTAAATCAATGAAGTCAGAACATTATAAACAAAAGTCAACTCAAAATAGTTTAGAGATTTAAAAGACATGACATTGTAAAACTCCTGTAAGAAAACATAGGCAAAACATTCTCTGACTTAAATTGTACCAGTGTGTTCTTAGGTCATTTTCCCAAGGCAATAAAAATAAAAGCAAAAAATAAACAAATGGGCCTTAATCCAACTTAAAGCCTTTGCACAGCAAAGGAAACCAAAACACAACAAAAAGACAGCCTATGGACTGGAAGAATGATGCAACTTGGAAAGGCTAAATTTCCAAAATACAGACAGCTCATACAATTTAACAACAAAAACAAAGCAACTGAAAAATAGGCAGAAGGAGTTCCCTTCATGGCTCAGTGGTTAACGAATCCAACTAAGAACCATGAGGTTGCGGGTTTGATCCCTGGCCTCACTCAGTGGGTTAAGGATCTGGTGTTGCCGTGAGCTGTGGTGTAGGTTGCAGACACGGCTCGGATTCCACATTGCTGTGGCTGTGGCGAAGGCTGGCAGCTACAGCTCCGTTGGACCCCAGCCCAGGAACCTCCATATGCCGCAGGTGCAGCTCTAGATAAAAGGCAAAAAGACAAAAAAAAAAAATATATATATATATATATGCAGAAGACCTAAGTAGACATTTCTGCAAAGAAGACATGCAGATGGCCAACAGGCACATAAAAAAATGCTCATCACCACTCATTATTAGATAAATGCAAACAAAACTACAATGAGGAGTTTCCACTATGGTTCAGTGGTTTAAGAACCTGACACAGTCTCTGTGAGAATGTGGGTTCAATCCCTGGCCTCACTCAGTAGGTTAAGGACCCAGCATTTCAGCATTTTTTTTGCCAGTGTTTAAAAATATTGTGTAATTAAGCAGAAGACCAATTTCAAAAAGAAGTCTGCTTTGATAAGACAAAAAGGGTGAGGTTGTGCAACAAAAGGAGAGATGAACAAATATGGATGCCCCTCTCTGACATAAGCACTAAGAACATTTCTGATGACCCACACAAAAGAACGACGAGGAGTCTGTATATACTATTCTTCTTCATGATTTTTCACTCGCTGTGCCAAAAGCTTATCAAGCAAACCCAAGAGGAAAAGGATCCAAAGCACATCCTTCACAGGAGCCAACAGACACAGCAAGAGGACGACGCAGCACCGTCTCCAGCGAGGTCCACAGAAAGCCCACTGCCTGTGGCCGGCAGGTGCTCTGCACACCAAAGCCGCTGAAGCTGGGCAGCACATGACAAAATACAGTGTGCCCCTGCAAGTGGCAATAACACACCTGAAGGGAGGTCCCAGGGGGAGGACCTGTCATGTTGATCTCAGCACGCTTTGAGGCCATTCCTGTTATTCTGCAGCATGACATTCTGTTTGTTTTTGTAGTTTACCAATATCTGCATTTTTCTAGACCTTCGGTATTTGGTCATCTACTCGTTACCATTTTCTACAATCTTTCCCAGTAAGACAAGGACCTCCTTTTGTTTGTTCACGCTCACATCTTAACCCTCTAGCACAGACGGTGGCGCATACTAAATTCTCAATCAGGATGGGTGGAATAGACCTGAAAGCCAGAGATGGAAGATCTTCTCTCTGGTGCTTCTAATGCATGTAAACATCTTGCAAATCACGGATATCTTGAAGTGTGTATTAAAACTACTCTGGTGCCATTTCAATCTTCCCGGTAATAGCCAATACTTAAATGACACTGTTAAAATAATAAGGATGTCAACCAATGATTTATTGCCTCTGAGCAAATGGGATAGAGCGGTATAAGACCTGAATTACAGAGAGATTTTTAAGCAAAGTATTTCACCACACTGCATATGGCGTTGTTTCAAACTCCATATGCATTCATTTTTAAAGGCAAGTTGGTTATAATTTACTGACAAGGAGGCAAGAGATGCAGGCATTGCAAAATGTAACAACTAATATACCATATAGTGTTTGTATATACAGTAACAAGCGAGAATGAAATCGACTGTATTTTTTCTTTTTGGCCACACTCCCGGCACCTGAAGTTTCCAGGCCAGGGATCGAACCCACACTGCCGATGTGGCCTGTACCACAGCTCTAGCAGTGCCAGATCCTTAACCTGCTGTGCCACAAGGAATTTTTTCATAAAAAATTGTATTAACTTGGAATACGGAATTGTTCAAGAGAGAATATAGGAGTTCCTGTCGTGGCTCAGCAGAAATGAAGCTGACTAGTATCCATGAGGATGAAGGTTCGGTCCTTAACCCCCAAACTTTGGGTTAAGGATCTGGCGTTGCCGTGAGCTGTGGTGTAGGTCGCAGGCATGGCTCGGATCCCATGTTGCTGTGGCTGTGGTGTAGGCCGGCAGCTGTAGCTCCGATTCGACCCCTAGCCTGGGAACCTCCACGTGCTGCAGGGGCAGCCCTAAAAAGCAAAAAAAAAAGAAAAAAAATTACTTTAAGTTATATAAAGTAAAGATATTACATTCACTACTTCAGTACATTTTTATCAATGAAATATATATATAAACTAAGGAGTTATTTATAGCTAGCTGTCTTCAGCACACAGTAATGTATTAATAGAAAACTTGGTTTTTGGAGTAGACGTTATTTCTGTGCAATGTTCTATAGCCATAAAATTAGATAAAATATATTTAAGAACTTAAGCGGAGAGGAGAAATAAAAAGGAAATTATTTCAAATTTAGTACTGATTATTCTACCATGCCATATGTGAAGGGTGATTTTTTTTTAAATAAAGTCATTTTAAACACAAATTGAGAACCTCAGTGACTGATGTTCTAAAACTGGGTTAGAATAGTGTTTTCAAACTATAGATCCTCACTCACTAGTGACTGTGAAATCCTTTACATGTGTCATGATACTGTTTTTTTTTTTCAAAATGTAATTTAAAAATCAAAGTCATCACATATGCATATTGTATGAAAATTCCAGTTTTAAAGTTATACCTACATTTGGGTATGTGAAATACATGCATATAGGAACTGGATCGATATATAAAGTAGATCACATTCGAGAAAATTTGGCAATCTGTGAAGAAAATGGCTTACCAGGCATCACGAGATATAGCTGGTTATAATGGGCCATTCAATAAGCTTAGTTTGTTGGAAAACAAGTTTTCAGGTTGTAAAACCAGAAAACCCATGCCAGCTCATTCATGTATTCAGATCTTAGGGTTCCAGGTGGGGATCTGAAAAGCTGCCAAGAAGCTAACGACAAAGCTGATCGTGAAACATGAGAAATCATAATAGGGCAGGCTGTACGGTCCCCTTCAGCTCTGGAGTGTTCCCACTGTCATATTCAAATGATGCTTCTCATACTGCACATAACTTCCAGTAAAGCACCAAACCCATCGTTTGGAGACAAATGGTGGCTTTCTGTGTCTGTAACTGACAACCTCACTGAAATCCTCTTGCGTTTACACAGAAGGTTTTAGAAAGGGAGAGAACGTACTTGAAAACAAGTGCAGCGGTGCCTCCCTTCACAGGGATATTTTTAAACCTAAGAAATTAAGAGAGGCTTCCTGTTGTAGCTCAGTGGGTTATCAGCCCGACGAGTAACCATGAGGATGAAGGTTGGATCCCTGGCCTCGCTCAGTGGGTTAAGTATCCAGCGTTGCCGTGAGCTGTGGTGTAGGTTGTAGCACGGTTTGGATGCTAGATTGCTGTGGCCATGGCTGTGGCTGTGGCCAGCAGCTCCGATTCAACCCCTGGCCTGGGAATTCCCATATGCTATAGGTGAGGCCCTAAAAAGCAAAACAAAACAGAAGAAGAAGAAAGAATTTAGAGAAATACGTGTAAGACTTCATCTGCTTTTGCCCTAGTTGCTGGGCAGGAACTGATCTGTTTCAGTTGTATGGATGACGGGTCCCTGGGCCACAAGTAGCAGCCACTGACCGGCTCTGGCCGGCCTAAGGTCACAGAGAAGGTACTCAAGGACACGGTGTGGCGGTTCCCACCAGCTGTGGCAACGGGGCACGTGTTTCTGAGCGGTGCCAAGGCTTGACGGCGGGTTGGGCCTCCCAGAGCACTGGTCGCCCTGTGCCGCACGACGCCCGCCTGTGGCTATCACAGGTCCTAAGACTGACTCCCCTCATCCTTTCTCCGTTCCACACACTCTCTGCTCTCAGCCGTCCTCTACTGATCCTTGTTGTTCTCCACTGGAGTGACCCTAACCCTGAAGGTCACTCCAGGAGTGACCTGAGTCATCCGTGCCCTTGCTTCTGCCACAGGTCGCAGTCATTTTCCAGCAAGTGTCCTCTAGCGATGGCCGCAGAGAGGAGAACCACGGGAATGGTCTGGGTTTCGTGTACCTCCTGCCTCGCTGTACATCAGCAGATCCGTCTCCCTCTGAGCTGCAGACTGCATGTGGGTCCCCCCGGCCGCCGGGTCCCTGTGCTGAGATCCTAACCCTACCGTGATGCTAAGAGGAAGTGGGACATTTGGGGGGTGGTGAGATCGTGAGCGTGGGGCCCCCGTGAATGGAGTCGGGGTCCTCGATGGGTCCCCCAGAACCTCCACCCACCCCTTCCCCCGCAGGAAGACACCAAGGGGGGCAGGCCCTCAGCGGACGCTGGCCCTGCCACTGCCTTGACCGTGACTTCCCAATCTCTGCGGCAGGGAGACCAGTCTCCAGAGCAGGTTTCCAAGCCA
>PVHT021183672.1:1826607-1854230 GCA_004024745.2 Catagonus wagneri | reverse complement strand
GCAGAGCTCGGGGGGGTGTCAGCAGAAGACGCAAAAGTCAGTGCAGAGTGGAGCGATCCCAAGGTGAATTCAGCCCAACTAAACTGCCACTCCGCAAAAGATAACTATTATACGAGTACTAGAGTATAAAGTTGTAATGAAATGTAGTACTATGTAACAGCAATTACGATTATTGTGAAAACTGATTCACTTTTCCTGATCTGCAGGGACTGCTTTTTTTTTTTCTCCTGCTTTATGTAGAGAAATTACTTCAAATTTCACTTTTATTTGGCCATAGAGTAGACATAACTTAGGGAAGAAAAACCTCCAAACTCTGAGCTTCCACATTCATTTCTCCCCTGTAAAAGTAATGGCCTAGGTCAAAAAACATTTGTATGATTAATACGTGTGTGCATATTTTATACACACACACACACACACACACGTTACATGTATCTGTTTGAATCGTCAGGAAACAATTAGGAGCAGAATAAATGAAACCTCTCCATTTTAACTGCCCATGGCTTTTTAGCATCATAATTCATTGCCCAGAGCCTCACAGCTCTTTCTCGGCAAACTTCTGGTAAGCACACATCATGCCCAGTATGCCAAGACCAGAATGGAAGGGGTTTTTAACACACTGCTTGCTCCTTCAGTGCATCATTTAACTTCAAAACCACATCTAATTTCTCTAATCGTCAGTGGGAGCGGTGGATTACCATAGTTACAAAGTAAAGCATGTTATCGAAAAGGAGCAGAGACTAATGAAATGTTCAATGACAGATTCGAAGATATAAGGAAACTGTGCCAGCAGGGAACTGGGAACTGATCGAGCTGCCCGTCACAGCAATTGCCGTGCCAGCCTATCAGGATCTGGGTCAGAAAGTCTCTTCAGAGTTTCCATGGACCAGTTCTAGAGCATGCCGAAATGCCCATCCGGGTCACAGGGCCAGCCCTTCGGCGGCGCCTGTTTCCACTGGAAGAGCTGCGCACCGAACCACCACAGAGCTCGCCCTGTGACCTGCCCCGGGAGCACAGCACACCTGGAGGACCCCATTCTATCGCCACATCGCCCTCATTAGAAAGCTGCTGCACCGCAGACCCGTCTTTCAACCATCCTACAGGGTTTTTCAAGTGAAGCACCACCGGCCACTGACCTAGTCAAAGACATATGTGGTAGGTACAAAGTACTTCTAAAACGTCTGACACGTTCAGATTTGGTTTTGCTCAGATCAAGGTATGAAGAAATAACTTATTGAAATATCATACACGTTATTCACAAAAATGATCAAGAGTACGAGGAAAATCTAGTGAATAATCAGATGTAAGAATGAATTGAGGAGTTCCCATCATGGCTCAAAGGAAACAAATCCGACTAGGAACCGTGAGGTTGCGGGTTCGATCCCTGGCCTCGCTCAGTGGGTTAACTATCGGGCGTTTGCCGTGAGCTGTGGTGTAGGTTGCAGACGTGGCTCGGATCCCGTGTGGCTATGGCTGTGGCGAAGGTCGGCAGCTACAGCTCCTGTTAGACCCCTAGCCTGGGAACCTCCATATGCTGCGGGTGCGGCTCTACATAAACGCAAAAAGACCAAAAAAAAAAAAAAAAGGAGCCGGTGCTGCCATGACCTGGTGTAGGTCACAGATGCAGCTCGGATCCCGTGTTGCTGTGGCTGTGGTGTACGCTGGCAGCTGTAGCTCCGAGTCAACCCCTAGCCTGGGAACCTCCATATGCCACAGGTGTGGCCCTAAAAAGAAAAAAAAAAAAGAATCTCTCCACTTCAAGTCAAGTATTAAAACAGCGTATTAGGATTCAAGTACCTATTTGCTGGAGCAGGAAAAGACATCTGTCTTCAAGGGACATCAGTACCGTGCCCGAGTCTAACACAACTTGTAAGAAAAGAGGCAGGAGTCGGTTTTTACGTGCTAAAAGTTGGGTATCTGGGAGTTTTAAGTACCATAAAATAGATTTAAAGATGGTTTCAAAGGGTGCAAAGAGAAATGCTTAACAATTAGAGACATGCAATTAAACTAGTATGCATCTCGCTGCTTCCTACTAATTAAGAGGTCCTGCTTGGCGGAGCCCCATAAAGATGGACTGAAGACTGAAGACCGAGTACATGAGTCAGTACCAACCCGCACGCAAGCCCTCAAGTGACAGAACTACTCAGGAAATGCAGGAGCCGGGGTCGGTGTAGCACGATTTTCAAGGAAGGAAGGAATGCTTACTGTGGACTGGATTCTTATCGCCTAGGCTCTCTGGCCGACGCGGTTGTGTCTAGTGTCACCTCATCCACCTAAGTTCCTAGAGTCGCCCTGTCCAGTGTACAGATGAGCCCTGCGTCAAGTCTGGCCTTGAAGGAGGAGGGAGGGAGGCCATGCGGAGAGAAAGAGCTGGGGAGACGAGCCCGGATATGAGTGACGGCCAGATCCGTGTATCGGATTCATAGGAACGACAGCCACAGCCGTGTACCATGTTCTCGTGGATGACGGCCCATTTGTGTGTCATATCCGCGTGGCTGACAGCCAGCTGTGTATTTCAGAGCAGGTGGCCATCCAGATAGCTGTCACCTCAGCCAGGGGGCAGGGCTGTGAAGGAGGGAAGGGCAAGGAAACCACACCTGGGCCTCTCGTAACCTCTGCTCCGTGCCCTCCTACACCTCGCCAGGGGCCTCTGCAAACCCCAAGGAAAGCAAGGCTTTGCTCCCAAACCCCTGCTTAAAGGCTCTCACGATGCCGGCTCTTCCTCAAACCCTGCCTCTCGCATCCCAGAGCGAGTGAGGGCCAGCCTGGCCCAGCCTGAGAACACGGTTCCTTCTGTACTGCAGCTGCTACCTCCTAGAAACAGCCGGGCTTCACGCCTAACGGATAATGCCACGTTCCCTGTGCAGATACATTCCCTGTCCATCACGGCTATGGTTTCCCCCCCAAGAACCCACCCTCTTACATTTCCAACAGGCTTTCAAAGGACATGATAGTTCTATTTTTTTTTTTTTTTTTAGGGCCACACCTGCAGTACGTGGAGGTTAGGGGTCAAATCAGAGCTGTAACTGCCAGCCTACACCACAGCCACAGCAACTCCAGATCCGAGCTGCATCTGCAACCTACACCACAGCTCACAGCAACACCAGATCCTTAACCCACTGAACAAGGCCAGGGATCGAACCTGCATCCCCAGGGACACTAGGCAGATTCGTTTCTGCTGAGCCCCAACGGGAACTCCATGAGAGTTCTCTTCAAAAGATTCCTTGTCACCTGACTGTACCGTTAGTGATATTGCCACATTCTCACAAAATGCCTCTTATTTCCTTGCACCAAGTAATGGCTTAAATATTAAAAATTAAAAATCTTAATGAAAACTAGAACTGAGAATTAAGACAGGCTTTTATTTATTTTTTTTTTTATTTTTGCATTATAGCTGGTTTACAGATTTCTGTCAGATTTTCCAACTGCAGCATGTAAGACAGGCTTTTAAAAGGAGTTTAATGAGAAAGCTCCATCGAGAACTGTGTGACAAGTGTTTCACGTAGTACACTTTTCAGCACTCTGCTCAAACCAGCTTTCTTTAAGTAAAAACTTGATGGCGTCATCGAAACCACGCTGGTGCAGGGATTGCATTGTCCTCTTGCTTGGCGGGAAAAGGGCCTGGTTAAGCCTCACCAAGTTTGCCACGGACAGCTAGGACAGAAAGACACGCTGGAGCTGTAGGGTACCGCAGAGCTATTTCTGTCATAGGAGCTTTCTTCTTACCAGAGACACAACTGGAGACTTTTCAAACATCAGCAGGAAAAACTTAAACATTCAACTCCGACACAGAGACCGCCTGAGGGTTTCTCAGCCTTGGTGCTACTGATGCTTCGGGCCAGATGCTTCCATGCGGTGCTCCCCGCCCTGCACACTGGAGGACGCTGAGCTGCGTCCCGGCCCCACCCACTGCATCCCAGGAGCACGTCGCGGATGTGACGTCCCCACGCGTCTCCAGACACAGCCCAGTGTCTCCTGTGCATAACATCATCTCCTGCCGAGAGCTGATAGACTAGACTGAGGAAATCAACATTTTTATGTCAATTATCCTGTTAGGTCCCTCAACTTTTCTCGGGTATTTTTCCATCCTTCATGACTGCCGTCTCTTCACACAACTAAATGATCTAATCTCAAACCGAACCGAAATCCCGCCAAGTTTATTGACCCGAAAAATAAGTGAAGGAATGCAATGTATTTCACCAACAGCTGATAACTAGTAAAAGGATGGCACACTCACAGTCTACAGGTGCCCAGGGCTACCTGAACGAGACACGCTGAAAATTATTAAGAGTGTTTTATGCAATTTGCGCATACCGCTATCAACCAGTTGTCAGTTTTGGAAGCACGTGGAAAGTGCTGGCCAAGGAGGAGCCTTTGAATGTCAGCGAACGTGGCTACTCACCAGTATATGCTGGTTGGCGACGCTGACATAGAGACCCAGCTGCCCTTCGTCCTGTGGGGAGATGTCCAGCCGCCCACTGAATGGCGAGACGGTCACCGTCCGGGCCCCAGGCAGGATGGGCAGGCTGTTCGTGAGGCCGCCGTCCACCCATTTCTGTGGAAACGAACGCCGTTCATCGGCACCCGTCCATGACACATCTCCCGCGTGAAGAAAAGGAGCCTGGATTTCTCAGCAAGACTCTGCTTCCAACAACTCAGGCCACGGAGATCGATTTCCTTAAGTGACTATTTAGGGGGCCAGTTTGGGATCTGTTTTGGAAGCAAAGCGCAGCTTTGTACGCCTATCATTTACCCGTCAGAACTCTGAACAGAGTCAGGAAATGCTTCCAATTGCTGAAGAGCTTTAAGTGGACTGTTTTTCTTAAGAGGTACCTGAATTTTCACGGACGACAGTGCCTGCGTAAGAAGCCAAGTGTCATCAGCTTGGGATGCGTTACCCTTAAGAGGATGGAAAGCCAAGTTTACTCTCGACACTGGACCAACCGCCCCCCAACACAGGAGCTGCCATTTTTATCCCCAGAACTGGAAGTCGGCACTTTCTCCACCCAACTGAAGAAAAAACAACCAGAAACCATTCTGTTTCCAAAGCGGCTCCCTTCAAGCCACAGAGACTGAGAGGTGCTGTGCCGAGATGAGATTCTGTGCTTTTCAGACCCAAGGCCAAAGCAGAGGGAGGCACAGAGCAGGTCAGAGAAGTTTCTAGAGGTTTCTGCACCTGGAGGTTGGGGGCTGAGGAAACACCAAGACGATATATTTTGCGCCGTTTCCAGGAAAAAGAATTTCAATCTGTCCTTGAACCGATGCTGCAGCATAATCCGCTCTAACAAACAAGGTAATACACCAACTAAAACTCAAATCCCCCCATTACATCTGCATTGAAAATATCCTGCAGGTGATGTGCAAAAGGGGGGAAAAAAGGCTGGTAATTGTGGAGAACCCCTCACAAAAAAAATCTGTGGAGAAAGCAAGGAGGTGGGCTGAGGAGTTAGACCCAGGTTAGCATAAAACTTCTCCAACTCTGTTAAAAACCCTTCATTCATCTTTCTCTTTCTTAAAGAAAAAAATACCAAAGAGCAATCTTTGTTTTTTTCATGTTCTGCTTTGATTTCTATGGCTGGTTACTAAATGATAGATACTGCCGTGTTTACAATGGCCTCAGCCAGCCACCAGCTCCAGTCAGGGAACAAAATACCTAGAAGCAAATGACAACAAAGATACGACACTCCAAAACATCTGGAATGCAGCAAAAGCAGTTCTAAGAGGAAAGTATATAGCAATACAAGCCTACCTCAGGAAACAAGAAAAAGCTCACATAAACAACCTAACTTTACACCTAAAGCAGCTAGAGAGGGAAGAAGCCAGGTCATGGAAACAACCTAAAGGCCCATCAACAGAGGAATGGATAGGGAAGATATGCTACATACACACAATGGAATGTTACTCAGCCATTAAAAGGAACAGAATAACAACATTTATAGCCACATGGATGGACCTAGAAATTATCATGCGAAGTGAAACCAGTCAGACAATTAGACAGCAATACCCAATGCTACTGCTTACATGTGGAAACTGAAGAGACACAATGAATTTCTTTGAAGAACAGACAATGACTCACAGATTTTGGAAAACCTTGGTTTTTCAAATAAGACAATGTGGGGGGTGGGGGGATGCACTGTGGGTTTGGGACACAAAATCTATCGTATTGACTTGTGATGATCTTTGCATACCTATAATTGAAATAAAATTCATTGTTATAAAAAAGGGTGAGTTTCTTCTGAGGGAACTGCATTTTGGTGGAGGAGGAAAAGCATACATAGATTTGATTAAAATTAAGCTGACCTGGATAGTAGAAAGAAAACACAGATTGTAGAATTATGGATATTAAATGGACAAAGTCACCTGTTTATGTATAATATGTATGTGTGAATTTATTCACACACATGCACACACATATGATTATACACAGTCTAAAAAAGTATACAGTGAGAACACCCCCAGATATCTGCTGTTGTGCCTTATTGTCCTGGAGCCTTTTTTTTTTTTTCCTATCTGCTTCAGGTGTAAATACCAGTTTCTGGAAAAGGCTAATACTTTGAGAGAGAGAAAAAAAAAGACTCCTTATGAACTACCTTTCATGTTCTCAATAAAGTATCTCACCAATGATGTAAAAATTCATAGAGGTTTCATTAAGGGGAATTAAAAATATGTATCAAGTATCATATAACTTAAGTAAGAGCTCATCTGACTTATGCAGGTAAAGGAAAAGAAAGTCAATCTTTCGTTACATTGCAAAGTGTTCTAATTTGGGGGCTAATGACTTCAGTTCCAGAGGGTTGGGAATCCTTTTTCCAAATTTCTTTGCATTTATTATTTTTAAAAAATTTTACTAGAATATAGGAGTTTCTGCTGTGGCACAGCAGGCTAAGGATCTGGCATTGCCGCAGCTGTGATGTAGGTGGCAGCTGTAGCTTGGATTCGACCCCTGGCCTGGGAACTTCCATATGCTGTGCATGTGGCCAAAAAAAAGTTTTTTTTTAAATTGGAGTATAAACATTTCTTTATTGGAATTCCCGTCATGGCTCAGCGGTTAACGAACCCGACTAGCATCCGTGAGGACACAGGTTCAATCCCTGGCCTCACTCAGTGGGTTAAGGATCTGGTGTTGCCACGAGCTGTGGTGTAGGTCGCAGATGCGGCTTGGATCCCACGTTACTGTGGCTGTGGCGAAGGCCAGTGACTACAGCTCTGATTGGACCCCTAGCCTGAGAACCTCCATATGCCACAGGTGTGGCCCTAAAAAGACCAAAAAAAAAAAAAAAAAATTATTGGAGTAGAGCTGATTCACAATGTAGTGTCAGTGTGAGGTGTACAGCAAAGTGCATCAGTCATCCACATGCATATATCCTTTCTTGTTCAGAGTCTTTTCCCATGTAGGTTATTACAGACTATTGAGTAAAGTTCCTTGTGCTCTACAGTAGGTCCTCAATTCCTTTATCTGTTTTATACATAATAGTATGTACTTGATAATCCCAAACTCCTACTTTATCCCTTCCTCCTTTTCCAAATCTTGTTTGCTCTCATTAGCTTATAGCGATGGGCTAAATGCCTCAGGAAAACATACAGCTTACCCAATGCCCTGATTAAATTTTCAGTGATCGGAGTTCCCGTCATGGCTCAGCGGAAATGAATCCAGCTAGTAGCCATCAGAATGCGGGTTCGATCTGTGGCCTGGCTCAGTGGGTGAAGGATCATGTGTTGCTGGGGTGTAGGCCAGCAGCTGCAGCTCCAATTCGACCCCTAGGCCTGGAAAATTCCATATGCCACAGGCATGGCCCTAAAAAGCAAAAAAAAAAAAAAAAATTCAGTCAGTGTTACTTTGCTTCTCTCTAACCACAACACTACCAGCTCAGATGCTCTAAGTGCCGTGAGTACATCTGAACTCCCAATTTACGCTCTTATGAGCTGTTTCATTCCCAGCAACCACATGTACATTCTTGTAACCCGATTCTAGCAGAACTTCTGGAAACAAGGGTAACCACAGCCAATGTTCCTTACTGCAAATATTTTATATCTTGAGTGCTACGGGTCACTTCAAATTCTGCATTGTAGGTCCTTGTGGCCATGAGTTCTCCAGCTGTTTGCTATGCATTCCTCCAAGTCCCTACCACATCCCAGCCTCGTGGGCAGCATTCCACAAGCCAGAAGCTACTTCCACAGGCCCTAAGATTCCCAAATCCTCCTCATGATTCTTCCCATGATGGTTTTGCCCTGTGTTTGCTAGTTTGCATGTCATAATACCACCATCCTCAAAGGAAAGAGGCGGCCAAATATGTTAAAAAAAAAAAAAATCCCAGGCAAAATGTTTTTCAAATATCAAATGTGCCACTGGCCATACAGTGGCTGTCACTTGTCCTAATACCCTTTATTACCATGTCTGACCATCTTCTAAACGTGTTCCACGCTAAGGTCAACTCTCTATGTCCAAAGAGTGGCGAACAAGCAACTGTTCAAGAGACAAGAAAAGCTCATGCCCTGTGGTGGGGTGGGGGTGTGCCGTGGCTGTCCTCTCAGGGCTATAGCGCTGAAAACCAGAATTCATGCCATTATGCTAAGTGGTACGGGCACCTGTCACATCCAAGCCAGGCGGGGTTTTCATCTGTCAGTCCCTGTCAGCTTTCCCCTTATGCATAATGTGTTATGGCTACCTAAGACTTCCTGAATTCAATCAACTCTCGTTATGTGACAAAAGAGAAAAACCTGAAAATCCGAGGTGGTCACCTCTGCTGAAAGGACCTATTTGTTGATGCAGCAGGACCTTCCAGAACCCCCAGTGCACGTCTGGATATGCATTCCACACTGGCATGTGGTTGTGACACAACCTCGATGCAGGGATGAATTTTTTAACATGAATGTTGCTCAAAAAACAGGTCAATAAAAAAATACTTTTGGGGAGGAATGAATGAGCTGTTGCTATCTATAATTATTATAAATACCAAGGTACAGTATTTAAATGGTTTGGGAAACAGCATCTCATGCATCATTGAATTTGATCTTTACAAGAACCCTTTTTTGTGTAGGAAGGTCATGCTAGAAGTACATTGGGTTTCCTCATTTTACTGAAAAGGAAAATGGAGGCTGGCTGCATTACTTGGCATAGGACAGAGGGGGAGCCAGCACCCGCTTCTGTAAATAAGATTTTACTGGCACACAGCCATACTCTTCCCAACCTCACACTGCATCTCCACAAAACAGCAAAGGTGAGCAGTTGTGCTGACACACTGTGTGTCTCATGATGTATAAAGTATTTCCTATCTGATACTTTCAGAAAATATTTGCCACCCCTGCTGGAAAACATGCCAAGAAAAGGGGTGGAGCTGGTCTACTTACTTCAAGCCACTGTTCTTCCTCACGCATTGTAAAATACAGGGAACATTTGATGGAGGCAGGAAAGATCAGCATCAAGAGATCAGCAACCTCCAAACAACTTATACAACTCAAAAGCAAAAAAGCCAACAACCCAAATGAAAAATGGGCGAAAAGACCTGAATAGATATTTCTCTAAAACGATATCAGATAGCCAACAAGCACATGAAAAATGCTCAACATCACTGATGATTAGAGAAATGCAAATCAAAACTACTGTGAGATACCACCTCACACCTGTCAGAATGGCCATCATTAACAAGTCCACAGATAACAAATGCTGAAGAAGATGGGGAGAAAAGGGAACCCTCCTTCACTGTTGGTGGGGATGTAAATTGGTACAACCACTACGGAAAACAGTATGGAGGTACCTCAGAAAACTGTACATAGGACTACCATATGACCCAGCAATCCCACTCCTGGTTATATTTCTGGACGAAACTTTCCTTGAAAAAGACACATACCACCGTATGTTCAGTGCAGCACTATTCACAATAGCTAAGACATGGAAACAACCTAAATGTCCATCGACAGATGAATGGATTAAGAAGGTGTAGTATATATACACAATGGAATACTACTCAGCCATCAAAAAACAAAGCAGTGCCATTTGCAGCAACACAGATGGGACTAGAGACTCTCATACTAAGTGAAATATGTCAGAAAGAGAAAGACAAATACTATATGATATGTCTTATATCTGCAATCTAATATATGGCACAAATAAACCCTTCCACAGAAAAATTCATGGACTTGGAAAACAGACTTGTGGTTGCCAAGTGGGAAGGAGTGGGATGGACTTGGAACCTGGGGTTAATAGACGCAAACCATTGCCTTTGGAATGTATAAGCAATGAGATCCTGCTGGATAGCACAGGGAACTATATCTAGTCACTTGTGATAGAACATGATGGAAGATAATGTGAGAAAAAAATGAATATGTATGTGTGACTGGGTCACTTTCCTGTATAGTAGAAAACTGACAGAACACTGTAAACCAAGTACAATGGAAAAAAATTAAAATCATTAAAAAAAAAAGACCAGCAACCTTAAATAATTCAGTACACAAAAGACTACTGTATCAAAATCTAATGGCAACTGCAAGCCAAAAAATTATAATAGACACAGATATAAAGAAAAAGGAGTTCCCAATGTGGTTCAGTGGGTTAAGAATTCAACATGCTCTCTATGATTATCAGTTAAGACAAGATTCCTATTGTGGCTCAGCAGCAATGAACCTGACTAGTATCTATGATGATGTGGGTTTGATCTCTGGCCTTGTTCAGTGGGTTAATGATCCAACATTGCTGCAAGCTGTGGCATAGATTGCAAATGTGGCTTGGATCTGTTGTTGCTGTAGCTGTGGTGTAGGCTGGCAGCTGCAGCTGCGATTGAACCCATAAACTGGGAACTTCCATATGCCACAGGTGCAGCAAAATAAATAAATAAAATAAAATAAAAGCAATCCAGGAGTTCCTGTTGTGGCTCAGCAGTTGACGAACCCAACTATCATCCATGAGGACATGGCTTTGATCCCTGACCTCACTCAGTGGGTTAAGGATCTGGTGCCGCCATGAGTTGTGGTGTAGATTTCAGACATGGCTCAGATCCCACGTTTCTGTGGCTGTGGTGCAGGATGACAGCTACAGCTCTGATTTGATCCCTAGCCTGGCAACCTCCACATGCCACAGGTGCATCCCTAAAAAGACAAAAAAAAAAAAAAAATGCAAACCAAATACAACACTAAAGATAGTCACCAAATCACAAGAGAAGAGAACAAAAGAGGAAGGGAAGAAAAAAAGACTTAAAATAACAAGTCCAAAACAATTAAGAAAATAGCAGTAAGTACATACATATCCATAATTACATTGAATATAAATGAATTAAATGCTCCAACCAAAACATACCGATTGGCTGAATGGATACGAAACCAAGATCCGTATATATGCTGTCTACAAGAGACCCCCTTCAGATAAAAGGACACATAGAAACTGAAAGTGAGGGGATGGCAGATGGTATTCTATGCAAATGGAAATCCAAAAAGAAAGCTGGCGTAGCGCTACTCATATCAGAGAAAATAGACTTTACAATAAAGATGGTCACAAGAGACAATGAAGGACACCACCTCATGATCAAGGGATCAATCAAAGAAGAAGATGTAACGATTGTAAATGCACACACATCCAACATAATAGCACCTCAGTAAATAAGGCACACGGCCGTAAAAGGAGAATTCTGCAGCAGCACCGTAAGACTGCTGGAATTTAAACATCCCGCTCGCATCAATGGATAGACCCAGAATAAGAATCAATGAGGAAACACAGGCCTTAAATGATACATAAGACCACATAGACCTTATTGATAGCCATACAACATTCCATCCAAAAGCAGTACAATACACATTCTTCTCAAGTGCACAAGGAACATTCTCTAGGATTGATCACATTCTGGGTCACAAATTAAGCCTTCATAAATTTAGAAAATTAACATCATTTCAAACAGTTTTTCTGCTATGGGACTAGAAATCAACTAAGAAAAAAACAGCAAAAAAACACGAATGCTTGAAAGCTAAACAATATGCTACTAATAATCAATAGGTCACTGAAGAAATCAAAGAGGAAACTTAAAAATTCCTAGAGACAAATGAGAATGAAAACACAATGATCCAAAACCTAAGAGATGCAGCAAAGGCAGTTCCAAGAGGAAAGTTTATAGCAATACAATCTTAGGAAACGAGAAAAATCTCAAAACAATGTAAACTTACATGTACAGCAACTAGAGAAAGAACAACAAGCAAAACTCAAAGTTAGTAGAACTAGAGAAAGCATAAAGATCAGAGCAGAAATAAATGAAATAGAAAGAAAACAAATGGAAAATTTCAATGAAAGTAAAGGGCTGGCTCTTTGAAAAGAACAACAAAAATGATAAACCCTGCAGTTCTCACTGTGGCTCAGCAGTAATGAACTCAACTGGTATCCTTGAGGATCTGGGTTCAATCCCTGATCTCACTCAGTGGGCTAAGGATCTGGCATTACCATGGTCTGCAGTGTAGGTCGCAGCTGCCTTGAGCTGCAGTGAGGTTGCAGCCATGGACTCTGCATTGCTGTGGTGTACATTGGCAGCTACAGCTCCCATTCTACTCCTAGCCTGGGAACATCCATATGCTGTGGGTGCAGCCCTAAACAAAAAAGAAGACAAAAAAAAAAAGGAAAAAGAAAAACCTTTAGCCAGACTCATCAGGACAAAAACGGAGAGGATTCAAATCAATAAAATTAGAAATGAAAAAGAAGTTGCAACTGACACCACAAAAATACAAAGAATCCTAAGAGATTATAACAAGCAGTTATATGCAAATAAAATGTACAACCTAAAAGAAATGGACAACTCCTTAGAGAAATACAACCTTGCAAGACAGAAGCAGGAAGAAACAGAAAATATGAATAGACCATTACAAGTACTAAAATTGAAAGAGTGATTAAAATAACTTCAAAAAGGAATTCCCTCAAGGTTTAGTGGGGCAAGGACCTGGCATTATCACTGCTACGGCTCTGGTGACAGGTGTGTCACAGGTTCAATCCCTGGCCCAGGAACTTCTACATGCTGTGGGCAAAGCCAAACAAACTAACTACCTTACGAAATGCTCTCCTTATGCAACCAGATGGATTTATAGGAGAATTCCATCCAAATTCACAGAGATTTAACACCTTTTCTTCTGAAACCCTTTGAAAAATTGCAGAGGAAGAAACACCAGCAAGCCTGTTCTATTATGGAAACAATCCCACTTGACATCACAACAACAGTAAAATACCTAGGAGTAAATCTACCTAAAGAGACAAAAGACCTGTACTCTGAAAAAACATCACCTGGATTTCAAAACCAGACCAGGAAAAAAAGGAAGGAAGAGAGAAAGAGAGAGAGAGAGACAGAGAGACAGAGAGAGAGAAAATTAGAGGTCAGTATTACCGAAGAGCACAGATACAAAAATCCTCAACAAAATATTAGCGAACTGAATCCAACAATATAGTCAAAGGATCGTATACCATGATTAAGTGGGACTTATCTGAGGGGATGCAAGCATTCTTCACTATATGCAAATCAATCGATGTGATACATCACATTAACAAACTGAATAAAAACCATATGATTATCTCAATAGATGCAGAAAGCTTTTATAAAATTCAACACTCACTTTTGATTAAAAAAAAAAAAACTCTCCAGAAAGTGAGCATAGAATGAATCTACCTCAACATAATAAAGGCCATATATGACAAGCCCACAGCTAACATAATACTCAACAGCGAAAAGCTAAGAGAATTACCTTTAAGATCAGGAACAAGACAAGGAGGTCCACCCTTACCACTGTCAGCCAACATATTTTGGAAGTCCTAGCCATGGCAATCAGAGAAGAAAAAGAAAGGAATCCAAATGGAAAAGAAGTAAAACTGTCACTGTTTACAGATGACATGATACTAGACATGTAAAATCCTAAAGATGCTACCAGAAAACCACTCTCATCAATGACTTCAGTAAAGTTGCAGGATACAAGACAGAAATCTCTTGCGTGTCTACATACTAACAACAAAAGTTCAGAAAGAGAAATTATGGAAACAATCCCACTTGACATCACAACAGTAAAATACCTAGGAATAAATCTACCTAAAGAGACAAAAGACCTGTACTCTGAAAAAACACTGATGAAAGAAATCAAAGACAACACAAACAGATGGAAAGATATACATGCTCTTGGACTGAAGAGTCAATACTATCAAAATGACCACACTACCTTAGGCAGTCTACAGATTCAGCACAATTCCTTTCAAATTACTAATGGCATTTTTCACAGAACTCAAAACTAAATACTTTAAAACTTAAATACTTTAAAACTAAATACTTTAAACCTCAAATCTGGCATTGCTGTGGCTGTGGCATAGGCCGGCACCTGTAGCTCCAATAAGAGCCCTAGCCTGCGAACCTCTATATGCCGGGTACGGCCATAAAAGGACAAAAAGACAAAAAAAAGGAAAGATCATACAACACGACCAGGTGGGATTCATCCCACGTGCACAAGGATGGTTCAACGTACGCAAATCCATCAATGTCATACACCACATTAACAAAAGAAAAGTCAAAAACCACACGATCATCTCAATAGATGCAGAAAAAGCATTTGACAAAGTACAACATCCATTCACGATCAAAACTCTTACCAAAGTGGGTACAGAGTGAACATTCCTTAACATAGTAAAAACCATTTACGACAAAACCACAGCAAATGTAATACCCAATGGAGAAAAGCTGAAAGCCTTCCCACTAAGATCTGGAACAAGACAAGGATGCCCACTCTCACCACTTATTCAACATAGTATTTAAAGTCCTAGCTACAGCAATCAGACAAAAGAAAAAAAGGCATCTAAATAGGAAGAGAAGAGGTAAAACTGTCACTGTATGCAGATGACATGGTACTATATAAAGAAAACCCCAAAGACTCAACCCCAAAATTACTTGAACAAATTCAGCAAAGTAGCAGGATATAAGGTTAACCTTCAGAAATCAATTGCATTTCTGTATACTAACAAAGAAATATTAGAAAAAGAATACCAAAATACTTTACCTTTTAAAATAGCGCTACAAAAAAATCAAGTACGTGGGAATAAACCTGACCAAGGAGATGAAAGACTTATATGCAGAGAACTACAAAACATTAATCAAGTAGATCAAAGAAGATACAAAGAAATAGAAAGAAACTCCATGCTCATGGGCCGGAAAAATTAATATTGTAAAAATGAGCATACTACCCAAAGCAATCTACAAATTCAATGCAATCCCTATCAAATTACCCGTGACATTCTTCACAGAACTAGAACAAACAATCCAAAATTTTATATGGAACCACAAAATACCCATAATCACCAAGGCAAGCATGAGGAAAAAAAACCAAGCAGGAGGCAATAACTCTCCCAGACTTCAGGCAATATTACAGGGCCACAGTAAGCAAGACAGTGTGGTACTGGTACCCAAACAGTCGCATGGACCAACGGAACAGAACAGAGAAGCCAGAAGTAAACCCAGACACCTACACTCAGTTGATCTTTGACAAAGGAACCAAGAACATAAAATGCGAAAAGACAGTCTTTTTGGGAAGTATTGCTGGAAAACCTGGACAGCTGCATGCAAATCAATGAAACTAGAACACACTCTCACATCATGCACAAAAAAAAAAAAAAAAACCTCAAAATGGCTTAAAGACTTCAATATAAGACAAGATACCATTAAACTCCTGGAAGAAAACATTGGCAAAACATTCTCTGACATCAACCTTACCAATGTTTTCTCAGGTCAGTCTCCCAAGGCAACAGAAATCAAAGCGAAGATAAACCAATGGAACCTAATCAAGCTGACAAGTTTTTGCACAGCAAAGGAAACCAAAAATAAAACTAAAAGACAACTTAGAGAATGGGAGAACATAGTGTCAAATGATGCAACGGACAAGGGCTTAATCTCTAAAATATACAAACAACTTCTACAACTCAACAGCAAAAAAGCCAACAACCCAATTGAAAAATGGGCAAAGGACCTGAATAGACATTTCTCCAAAGAAGATATGCAGATGGCCAACAAGCACATGAAAAAATGCTCAACATCACAGATGCTTAGAGAAATGCAAACCAAAACTACCACGAGATACCACCTCACACCAGTCAGAATGGCCATCACTAATAAGTCCACAAACAAGAAATGCTGGAGGGGAGTGTGGAGAAAAAGGAACCCTCCTGTACTGTTGGTGGGAATGTAAGCTGGTATAACCACTGTGGAAAACAGTATGGAGGTACCTTAGAAAACTATACATAGAACTACCATATGACCCAGCAATCCCACTCTTGGACATATATCCAGACAAAATTTTGCTTGAAAAAGACACTTGCACACACATGTTCATTGCAGCACTATTCACAAGAGCCAAGACATGGAAACAACCCAAATGTCCATTGACAGATGACTGGATTAGGAAGATGTGGTATATATACATGATGGAATACTACTCAGCCATAAAAAAGAATAAAATAATGCCATTTGCAGCAACATGGATGGAATTAGAGACCCTCATACTGAGTGAGGTAAGTCAGAAGGAGAAAGACAAATGCCGTATGATAATCACTTATATCTGGAATCTAATAGACTGCACAAATGGACCTTTATACAGAAAAGAAAATCACAGACTTGGAAAACAGACTTGAGGTTGCCAAGAGGGTGGGGGAAGGAGTGGGATGGGATGGGAGTCTGGGGTTAATAGCTGTAGACTATTCCCTTTGAGATGGAAAAGCAAGGAGATCCTGCTGTATAGCACCAGAAACTATGTCTAATCACTTGTGATGAATCTATATATATATATATGTAACTGGGTCACCATGCTGTACCAGTTGAAAAATTGACAGAAAACTAAACCAGCTATAATGGAAAAATTAAAAACAAAAAAAAGAAGTGGTACATTAACAAAGTGGAATACTACTCAGCCATAAACAAGAACGAAATAATGGCCTTTGCAGCACCATGGCTGTAACTAGATTCTCATACTAAGTGAAGTCAGAAAGAAAAAGACAAATACCATATGATATCACTTATATGTGGAATCTAAAATATGGCACAAATACCAATTATATGTGGAATCTAAAAAGACAAATATCATATGACATCATTTATATGTGGAACCTATCTATGAAACAGAAGCAGACTCAATAACAGAGAACAGACTTGTGGTTCCCAAGGTGGGGGTGGGGGATGGACTGGAACTTTGGGGTTAGTAGATGCAAACTATTACATTTAGAGTGGATAAGCAATGAGGTTCTACTGCATAGCACAGGGAACTATATCTAATATCTTGGGACAGAACATGATGGAAGCTACTATAAGAAAAATAATGTATATATTATACATATGATGTTATATGTATATAATTGGGTCACTTTGCTGTACAGCAGAAATTGGTTCAACTGTAAATCAGCTATACTTTAAAAAAATCTAAAGAAAAAAATGCTAGCTGTAACCCATGAAACTGATTAAAAAATCAACTGGTATGTCATAAAAAAAAGTGGGTAATAATCCCCACAGAACATGGGAGTGGATTCTAGTGCATTTGTTAGAAAGCAATTAATAAGAACAGAAGTTTTACTTCTTCTGCTGGTCAAAGAACAATAGAAGGTGGACTGGTAAGATCTCCCTTCTCAAGTCATTCAGGGCCCAGGTCTTTCCAGCTCATTGTCTGTCTTAATCTAAGGTGCGATCTCTGACCTCATCATCCACAAGGGCTGCTAGAGCTCTGGTCATCACATCTAAATTCCGAGTAGCAGGGCTCAAAGAGAGATATACCACTTTCGTTCTTTTAAGTCCCACAGTAATTTGACCTCCCATGGCCAGCAGTTAAGGGGATGGCCCCATCTAGCCACACGGGAAGCTGGGGAATGTGGCCTTTCAGCTACACAGCAATAGGTCCAGCTAAAAAAACCAGTAACTCGAGGTTCTCTTACTAAGGAAGAGGGAAGTGTGACGTGTAGGGGCTATGATCCCCTGCACCTCCTGCATAATACATTTATTACTATTTAAACATGGGAGATGTTCGGCTTAGTCTCACAATGTACTAGGCTTCTGGAACTCAGCTCTGTTCTAACCTGGCTCTCCCACTCCACCTCTTTTCTCTCACCCGCCTTTTTCTCACGTACATACTCTGTCTCCATCCTGCCTTCTTAGGCACCACCACTTAATTTATCCATCACATCAGCAATTCTGATGACTCTTGGATTCCAAATCCCTTTTCTATGATCATACATAATCTCACGAAACACCTGAGCACTTTGCATATATATTTTTTTACCATTTAAATGTTTCTATCATGATTATGTATTATAAAGCAATAAGGTGAAGTAAAATCATTGCATTTCAGATCATAAAATTAAAGTTCATAACCATAATGTAAGGTTGATTTTCATAGCATCTTTACTCAAGATTTATATGTAAAAATAAGTGTTGATTTTTACTGCTGTAAGGGAAAATGCTACTTAACTTACTTGAAAATAATCACGTAAAATGGGATACCTCTCAAATTTTTCAGTGACAATAAAGATCATGCTCCTAGGTAACTGAGTTATCTGCTAGCCCTGAGAGGCAGTACCAGAAACAGGAAACCTGGCTTTCCATGAGCTTATGTTTCAATTATTTTATGTTGCTTAAAAAAAAAATCAGTGCTAACCGGTCACAAAGAGGGTTTTTTCCTACAGCATGTAAGCCCATCCCTGGAAACAATAAACAAGTAAGAAAACGCATATGGCCAGCAAAGACAGTCCAAGCTGGACCATCAGTCCACTCTTAGGCTCTCCAACTTGGTATTTACATGAGGATCCAGCAGTGTGACTTTCTGTACTCCCCCCTCCTCATCTGCCATTACTTTAAAAAAAATTTATTACCATCGATTTACAAAGTTCAGTCCATTTCTGCTGTACAGCAAAGTAACCCAGCTGTACTTGTATATACACTTTTTTTCACGTTATCTTCCATCATGTTCCATCACAAATGATCGGATAGAGTGCCATGGGCTATACAGCAGAATCTCATTGCCTTTTCTTTTTTTTTAAATGACAGCACTGGTGGCATATGGAAGTTCCCAGGCTAGGAGTTGAATTGGAGCTACAGCTGCTGACCTATGCCACAGCCACAGCAATTTGGGATCTGAGCCGAGTCTGCGACCTACACCACAGCTCACGACAATGCTAGATCCTTAATCCACTGAGCAAGGCCAGGGATCGAACCCACATCCTCGTAGATACTAGTCAGATTCATTTCCACTGTACCACATGGGAACCCCCCAGAATCTCATTGCTTATCCATTCTAAATGCAATAGTTTGCATCTACTAACCCCAAACTACCAGTCTTCCTCTCCCTCTTGGGAACCACAAGTCTGTTCTCCATATCCACCAGTTTGTTTCTTTTCTATACATAGGTTCATTTGTACCATGTATTAGATTCCAGATATATGCACTATTATGGTAGTTGTCTTTCTCCTTCTGACTTACTTCACTTAGTATGAGAGTCTTTGGTTCCATCCATGTTGCTGCAAATGGCATTATTTTGTTCTTTTTTATGGCTGAGTAGTATTCCATTGTGTATATGTACCACATCTTCTTAATCTACTCATATGTTGTTGGACATTTAGGTTGTTTCCATGTCGTGGCTACTGCAAATAGTGGTACTGGTGCAAAAACAGACATGCAGACTAATGGAAGAGAACAGAGAATCCAGAAATAAACCTAGACACCTTTGGTCAATTAAAGGAGGCAAGAATACAAAACTGGGAAAAGACAGTCTCTTCAGCAAGTGATGCTGGGAAAACTGGACAGCCACATGTAAGTCAATGAAATAGAATACACTTTCACTCCATTCAAAACAATAAACTCAAAATGGCTTAAAGTCTTAGACAACACACCATAAAACTCCTAGAAGAGAACATAGGCAAAACACTCCTACTCAACTGTGCAAATGTTTTCTTAGGTTAGTCTCCCAAAGCAACTGAAATAAAAACAAAAATAAACCAATGTACCTAATCAAACTTACAAAAGTATGCACAGCAAAGGAAACCATAAAAGAAAAAAAAAAACCTACAGAGTGGGAGAAAATAGTTGCAAATGATGCAACTGACAAGGATGCCAAAATATAAAAACAACTCATACAAGTGAACAGCAAAAAAACAAACAACCCAATTGAAAAGTGGGGAAAAGACCTATATAGACATTTCTCCAGAGAAGACATATGGATAGCAAACAGGCACGTGAAAAAATGTGCTCAACGTCACTAGTAGAGAAATGCAAATGAAAACTACATCGAGGTACCATCTCACACCAGTCAGAATGGCCATCATTAGTAAGTCTACAAATAACAAATGCTGGAGAGGGTGTGGAGAAAGGGGAACCCTTCTAAACGGCTGGGGGGAATGTAAATTGGTACAACCACTGTGGAAAACAGTATGGAAGTACCTCAGAAAACTGAACATAGAACTGCTAACATATGACCCAGCAATCCCACTCCCGGGACTGCAGCCAGATGTCTGCCCCTTTTAGACAACCATCCCCAGCCGGACTGGTCGGGGCCAAGAATCCTGTGAGAAGTACAGAAAAGGGCCAGAATGATCCAGAAAACTCAGGGACAGAGCTTCATGACGACCACCAAGGTCAGAGCACAGACAGATCCCCAATCACGCCAGCTGGCAAATTCGATTCCTTGGTCGTGAGACCACCCATTCCTTGCGCACAGATGCTGTGCTGGGCCTTCAAAGTGAATGAAGGAAGGAATGAATAAACGATGGTTATTAACACTTCTTGGGTACACACAGGGAATACATACCTGGAAAGCATGTATACAGCAAATGGCATTTATCCATCTGTGAGCGTGTGCCTGATCTCGAGGTGTGAAAGAGTGTACGTGATTACAGATCTCTGGCGTGTGTGGGTCTGGTTACACAGTGTGTGCAGGCGGTGGAGGGGTGGGCTAGGGCAGGGTGGGAGCTGTAGTGAAACGCCATGCAGGACGCAGAGGGGCCTGGCTGGGGCGTCCCTGGGCAGCGCTGAGAGCAGACTGCAGGTGGGAGTTTTCCTCTCACTTTCTCTGAAAGAGCCGGCCTCCTGCCTCCAGGGAGGACAGCTCTCCTCCAGGCAAGGCTATTTCGGCCCGTCCTTGATAGATTTGCAAGCAGAGGACCTGAAGAAGAGGGGCTGGCTGGCTGCCAGCAGGCGGACACGGAGTGGGGGTGGGGGACAACATGCTCCAGCCTCCTGTGGGGGCCCTAATGTCCTTCTGTCCTCTGCCTCTAGCTGTTCATTGAGGGGCCATCAACAGGACTCTACATTTAAAGAGTCTCTCTCTTCTTTATGTACTTTGTAGAAAAAGATAACGATTTCTAAACAGATGAAAAAAAGGAATGTCCCAGTCAATCATCCTCAGACCTTGAGGATCAGGTACCACAGCCCCTGTGCTCGGTTTTGTTGTTGTTAAAACAGAAACAAAACTATGGTGTGGGGGGGTCTGTGAGAGTTCCCATTCTGGCTCAGTTACGAACCCAACTAGTATCCATGAGGACGCGGGTTTGATCCCTGGCCTCGTTCAGAGGGTTAAGGATCTGGCGTTGCTGTGGGCTGTGGTGTTATGTCCACAGCACCTCTGATTCAACCCCTAGCCTGGAAACTTCCATAGGCCACAAGCGTGGCCCTAAAAAGCAAAAAAAATTTAAGGTCATAGAGAGTTACAGCCACCAGAATAATCATAATATTGGATCTTTCAAAGGAAAGGCATTTAGATGGGAACTACCAATAATTCATCAGTTTAAGCACATTACCTGCCCTCTGTATTCCACTGGTTTCAGTCCCGCATAAATGGGCACGAAGCTACTAGCCAACAGGACCTAGATGGACAAAGCGAAGACACCACACATGAAAGCGGGCAGTGGCACTCCCGTCATCTATTTCATGGTATCCACGGTAAAATTACAGGTGTTTAAACTCACAAAAATGTATCCTAAGAATGCAATCATTAAGTTCCACCTATTTCAGGTGTACTACAGGACACAGTTAAACAGAAGACAACAATGCTTAATACCGGAAAAGACATGAGAGATACGCACAATTCAGCATGTTTGACTCCATCAACTGCTCCTGAGTAAAACTGGCATTTTAATTGCAGGCAGCTGAGTTGATATAAAATTAATGTCCAGGTAAATCTAAATTCCTGAGTGTTTACAGCTTATTGCAAATGAGTTATTTACAACATAACTGTAAATAAGGTATTGACAATGCTCGGTTCCACACTGTGAGTATCATTTTAAAGTTTCACTATGTCTTACAGAGGAACGAACACCTCTGGTTATTACAGGAGAGGTTAGCCTGCAGCTTGGAGATGTTCTAATTTATGTCGCCAGGATCTCACTGAGGGAGGAGCGCATTTTATGGGCTAGGGACATGGCCTGGATCCATAATGAGACACTGATTATACTGTGTCTTCCATTTAAAAAGTCAAAAAAAGATTGCCGTTTAAAAAATACTATCTTTGCTTCCCTCTGAAGTTGGGCTCCTGGAGCTTTTTGACATGTACAAGTTTTACTTTGCAACATGGTTTCCAAGTCGCTAGTGTTCTCTTTGGCAAGATTCAGCAAGAGATACTGAATATTTCAACTACAGCCCTTCAACTGATAAGTGAAGACTCCACGTCTGCTGCCAAAGACTTCATGAGATTTTTTTTCCCCCCAAGCATATATTATTCAGAAATGGATTATGGCCCCAAAGCTGATTTGGAAATCATTTATTTAGAATTCTCTAGAGATAAGACGGCCTTTCCCCCCCAAAGAAACAATGTAGCAAGTGTGATTTCTGAGGTCAGCTTTCGAAAGCTGATTTATTCTGAAGAGCAACTAAATGACAGACCCGGTCACCAACAGGACATGACTGCTATAGGGCAGAGGACAGGGGAGGGGTCCTGGGCGCTACAGTCCCCACAGCCACGGGCCTGGCCCCAAGAGCACGAGACTGGAGTCAAAGTCAAGTCGGTGGTGCGGCAGCCCAGCACAGGCACTCTGGCAGCAAAGACGAAGGCACAGTGCCAAGCACCGGTGCACAGCTCTGCTGTGCCGGGCTGGCGCTAGGTGCCAAAGCAGCTACACGCTGTCCTGGCCCCGTGTGACGCGGCAAGTGAGTATTAAGGACTCTAAGGGGTGCAGAGCGTTAAGCCAAAGCGCAAGGACGACCTCGCACAAGACTTCCCGGCCGTCTGAGAAGGGTCCGCACAGACGTGCCCGACTGAGGCACTGGTCTCAGGATCGGCGCTGTCCCCGGGGGACGTGACAGAACGGGCTGCCTCGACGCTCCCCACAGCCGTCCCACAGGGAGGGCGGCAGGGGGGAACAGCCCCTCCGGGCGTTTGTGGGAACCACGTCAACCAGACAGGATAGGATCCAGGCGTGTTCAGCCCCAACTCTGTCCACACCCGATGGCCCTGCTGTGGGCAGCCGAGCGGTTTTCAGAGCAAGGCTGTTCACAGATATGGTCACTGCCTTCACCCTAAGCTGGCGCTACCATCACTGGCTACTCCTTTAAAAACTAATTACAGACCCCATGTAGGTTCTGCATGCGCCAGGCAGGTCTTTTAGGAAGTTATGCAGCCAAGTGCAACACCGCAGCACCGCCAAGCTCCCAGGAAACAGCAGGCACACACAGTGGGCTGCCTCTGGTCCTGACCCCTGGATCTCACAGCCTTCTGGTCTCTAGCTAAGGAGGTGGGGGGCGGGGCTCGGGGCTCTCTCCTCTCTCCTGCTCTGAACGAGGCGGTCAAAACCGCCACCACCGCAGCCCCTTCCATCAGCGCACAGAACGTCACCACCCAGAGCTCAGGTATTTGATCTTCCCTTCACGCTTTTCCCGCCTCCCTCCTCTAGCACCAGTCTCCTCTTCAAACTACAGACTTCACGAAAATTCCAGGCATCTAGTGCGTACATCTGCATCGCCACCGTCTGTGGTCAAGGCACCACCCATGCTCGCTCGGAGTTTCTTCAGAAGGTGACAGCAATCTGCTAAACATTTGAAATGCTTCTCGTGTACCCCAGGATACGTGTTAATTATTCAATTATTCTCCTTACAAGGTATTATACATGTGTCAACCATTTCTCTCCTCTTCAATGAACTCAAGTAATTACACCAATTCTCTGAATAGTTATTATCCAAAACAAAGCCAAAAAAAAAAACAAACGGCATGTTTGCTTACCGCGGTAGTTTGCTATTGCTGCTGTAACCGGTTACTGCAAAGGCAGAAGCTAGAACAGCACGGGGTAGAATCCCGGGGTCTGAGGTCAAGATCCAGCCTGGGGTCTGAGGTCAGGCAAACGTCCAGCCTGGGGTCGGGCTGCAGTCCCTCTAAGGGCTCTGGGGGCAGTCTGGTTCCTGCTCAGGCCGATATTGGTGGATCACAGTTCCGTCGGCTATAGGACTGAGGTCCTTTGGCCTCACGGGCTGGCTTAGTGCCCTCCTGTCTCAGAACCAGCAGAGTCTCCACCGTTCTAAGGCCAGGTGTGCTCAGTGTGGGCCTGCCCAGGGAACCCAGCATCTCCGCCCCACCTTAGGCTCTGCACTTTCATCACAGTCACACAGTCCCTCTTGCCACGTGTGGTGCCGTATTCACGGGTCGTTGGGGTCAGCGGAGGCACCCCTCTGCGGCATCCGATTCGGATGACCACTCTCTCACGTGGGCACAACGGAGCCAAGGAGGGCGATTTTTATGGGGTAGGGCTGCGCTATCGGAGACCTGGACTGTGATCCCAGCTGAACCAGTAACTAGCTCAACCCTTCTGTCCGGGTCGCTCAAAGTGAAGGATCCAGCTTCTCTGTTCTTACCCCTTCAGTTCTCCGATGGATGCCTCCGCATTCATTCACGGAACACACTGGAGCTAGTGCTGTGCCAGCGGCTGAGACCACAGCCACGGACAGAGCCGAGCCGCCCCTGCCCTCCCCTGGAGCTTACATTCTAGCGAAGGAAGACAGACAAAAAGTAAGCCAACGGAGCTGTAGTATATACCATGCTGAACAGAGATAAGGGGGGCGGCGGAAGGGAAACCTCAGAGGCTCTGCCACTGACAGAGAGATACACGGAAGAGCCAGGGGCAGACGCAATGGAAAGGCAGTGACTGTGGGTAGAACTCCCTTCTTCTTTTCCTTTTCCGTGGCACCTTCGGCATCTGGAAGTTCCCAGGCATGGAACCTGAGCCACTGCTGGGGAAACGTTGGCTCCTTAATTCGTCTGCGCCTCTGCAGTGGCGGGAGCCACTGCAGTCGGTTTCTTAACCCACTGCGGGAAGTTGCCCAACTCTTGTTTTTTTTGATACGACAGCCCCTTGCAAGCCAGAGAGGCATTCTAACCCACGGAGAGCCTGACCTATCGGTACGGGCGTGGACCACTTGGGACAACTCACGCACAGATTTCCAGATTCTCCCTTTACATTTTGTCAGTGTACCTAAGACTGTAAAGATATTAGAGAACAATTATTTTTCTAAGATAGAATGACTATTAATGTGTAAGCGAGAGGCTGGTGTAATGGGCACACCCTAGAGAAAATACTCTAATCTCAAGTCACAAAGTAATTTTACTTGTCAGTTCAACATTTCATTAGGCATTTCACATCATATCATTCGAACGTTAAAATCTGAAGAGTGAGATTTGATAGAAAAAAAAAAAATCAATGCGCTCATCATCTAATCCGGCTGGAACTTTCAGCTCTCACTCTCCATCTATCACCCTCTGCTGTATCGAAACACACGTTCTCCGCATCACCTAAGGCTGGCTATGATTCCCACAAAAGGAAGATAAAAATCACCTGGCTTTTCTAAGAAAAGGCAGCACTTTCAATTTACAAACATTTAATGTACTATTGAGCGACTGGGTTTTATCTGCAGTTCAGCTTAAGCATTTCCCAGAGGTGATCAATTTTCAAAGACCAACCAACTTTCACTTGTGTTTGCACAGAAAAGCATGAAAACAAAATGGAAGAAATGAAAGGAACATGCGATTGAAAAGTTAAGACCTGGATTCTCTCAGGTCATCAGTACAGCCCTGGGTGTGTCCTGTAAAAATCCTTCTGCCCATTTCTTCTGTTCAAAAAGCAATGAAACGACACTCATCACACCCGTCCTGCCTGATTTACGGAGGGACTAAATACAACAGCACCTGTACTGGAGCTCCCATCGTGGCTCAGCGGTCACGGACCGGACTAGCATCCCCGAGGACTCGGGTTCCATCCCTGGCCTTGCTCAGTGGGTTAAGGATCTGGCGTTGCCGTGAGCTGTGGTGGAGGTCGCAGATATGGCTCGGATCCTGCATTGCTGTGCCTGAGGTGTAGGCTGGGAACTTCCATGTGTCGCGGGTGCAGCCGTAAAAAAGACGAAAAAAAAAGAAAGAAAGAAATAGCACATGTACAAAGTCTTCCACAAACAGCAAAAAATTAGCTGCATCAGAGTAAGGAACTGTTTCTGCTACGTAAGCGTGAGCGCGCTGAATGTCACGAGGGAAAAAACATGGAGCTGCTTCGGAGGCTTCTGGAAGCCGCCCGCCTAGAGGTGGACCCACTTCTCAGACACCAGACTTAGGGAGCACCTATCAAGCATGATGGACAAGCCTGGATCCAAAGACACAGGGCCAAGCAGAGCTTGCTGATTTCCGCCAAAGAGAAACGTACCCCTTACCTGAATAAGGTCCTCTCTGGAGGGAAAACTGGAGACCAGGTAGTTCCTTCCGGTCCTGGCGCTGGTGATGGACACGTGAAGGCGGCCGTGGGCCAGCTCGTGCGCGTTGGGAGGGAGAACTGACTCCATTCCGCTCCTGAAGGAGAAGATGGGACCCCAGGGGGCTGCACCCCACAGGCTGGCAAGCCTTGCCGCTGCCCAGGCTACAGACCCTAGATAGGGCCCCGGAGATAGCCACAGGGACACCGATGGTTTATTGGATGGGGGAAATTTTACACAACCAGACCAAAAGGGTCCTGGAGCAATGGAGCAACACCCTCACGGGGCGCGGGGGAAGGCAGGCTGAACGTGGCAGCAACCTGCGCTACGGGGAGAAGGACGCTACCATTTATAAGGGGAATTGACCATTGACGAGAGGCTGGCTCATCCGTTACCAGGGAAACCAGGCGCCCACGGGCCCCTCAGGTTAACAACCATCACCCGGGCAGATGTTTCTCTTTTATAAGCAAGCAGGTGGGGTCGTTCTGGCCTGAGGATTAGAACCATCACCAGCTGGGGCAGGGGGGCCGGCGTACTGGGGTGAGTTGGGAGGGGAACAGCCCTCTTAAGTGGCTTGACCACTGATCACATGATTCACCTTTAATTACTGACCGCCCTGTAAGCATTTCAGCAGAGGGAACGCCAACTGAGCTTGCCACAGTCTACCCAGGGGCATCCATCCTCTGTCTCCACACGCTTTTACTGGGGGTGGGGGTGGGGGTGGGGGGACGGACCACATGTATATACCTCAGTCGGGCCATGAAATCATAGCCAGGGGTTACTGCCCCAAAAGACTGCCGTCGGGTTTCCTCTGCAAAGTTGTACGTGAACTCGTTACACTCCTGAAAAAGAAAATTAATAGGAGACCCTTACTTTTTGTCCCATGAAAATGTCAGTCTGGTTCCAGAACTCTGGGCCCATCACACGAGGCAGCTAGACACAGGA
>PVHT021183672.1:1770572-1818454 GCA_004024745.2 Catagonus wagneri | reverse complement strand
AAAAAAAAAAAAAAAAAAAAAAAGAAGACGGATAGCCAGGAGGAACACCATGACTTGGGAAGCCTTTGCTTAAGAGAGAGATGAGATCAGCTGTTCACACCCACATTCCTGTGAGTGAGATTCCCACCAAATTTAAGTCTCCTGAGAAGCGTTCACAAAGCCCTGTAATTTAATTCTTAACACTTTAAAACTCTAAAAAAAGACAAAAAAAAAACAAACAAAAAACTTCTCCTTTCTCCCTTCTACCCTGCATCACGTCTACATGCAACCAATTAAAATCTTCAGTTTCCTAAGGTAAGGAAGAAAATCAGGTTCATTTATCATATTCATTCACGTTTGTCTTTGTCGTCTTAGCACCATCCATAGCCCTTGGTGCATGGTGTATGATTAATATTTGTTTGGATTGTTGCATTTAAGTAAATTACTCTGGTGATGCGAGCATATAGTGATTTAATTGCCCTTTAAGAACATTTTCCAGTAATTGCTTGTTTTTGCATCTCTAGGTTCCCTTAGTAATTTAGCTTCGAACTGGTTTATTTTTAGCCGTTGATCATATCTTTATTAAGCATCCATTGTATAGCAGACGCTGGGCTGGTACAGAGCACAAGAAGTTGACAGAAGTGCCGTTCTTCATGTAGATCCTTTTAGGCGGGGAGGCAGTCGACGTGTAATTGCCGAAGCGTGATCGTGTGCTATGACAGAACCACACTGTGCACACCAGATGTGCATACTGACCTGGGGCATAGGAAGCCCTTTGCTCTGAGTCTGGGGGGTGGGGAGGGGGTACCTACAAGAGCACCTGCGACAGAAACAAAGTGCCCAAGCTTTTCCTTGTCCCCAGCTTCCTCCCACAGAAGGAGGAATTTGTGTATTCTCCCAAAGAGGGAGAAAGGTACAGGGTAAAGGATGCCTGCCACACCTCTACCCTAAGGACAGGGCCTCACCTCAAAGTCTCTTGAGTGTGATCTCCCGTTCCAGTCTACTGACCACGTGGTGTTCTTTATTTTCCAACCTTGGTGTCCTAACGCATGTGAATGCATCCGTGGAACAAGCCATCGTTCCCTGTGACAACATCCTCATCCTCCCTCTGTTTGCCAGGTCCTCATCCCTGTCACCTCCTCCCAGAATCTTTAAATTTTTTTTTTTTTTTTTTTTTAATTTAGGGCCACAGAAAGACACAGAAGCTCGCCTGATAGGTGTGATGGCATTCTTTGAGGTTGGGGATGCAGCTGTGACCATCCCTGGCTCATTCCCACACTACACCACTTAGTTTTCTTAAGTGATTTGGAACGGAGTTTCTAAATCTTGTAAGCAAAGCAGTTCTCGCTAGTAGAAGTGTGTCATTGCACCTGTCTACTGTCTGTTAGAAATATCCTAGAAAAACCTACTCCTTGAAGGAAAGCTTGGGTACTCTTTTCCAAATGGAAGGGTATTGTTTTTTGTTGGTTTTTTTTTTCGATCTTTTTAGAGCCCCACCCATGGCACGTGGAAGTTCCCAGACTAGGGGTTGAATTGGAGCTGTAGTTGCCGGCCTAAGCCACAGCCACAGCAATGCCAGGTCTGAGCCACATCTGTGACCTACACCACAGCTCATGGCAACGCTGGATCCTTAACCCACTGAGCAAGACCAGGGATTGAACCCACGTCCTCACAGATACTAGTCTGGTTCATTACTGCTGAGCCACAATGGGAACTCCTTTTTTCAAAAAATACATCAGTCGTATGTATAATATGTATTTCTGTTTTATATGGACATATATGCAAATATATATGTAAATTTACAGATATAACGACTCAAATAACATCTGCAAACAATTCAGAATAGGCCTCCTTAGGGAGTCTAGTTTACCTGTGATTGAATGCATCTCAGAATGTGCAGTAATCTGTAGCTCTTAAGGTGGCATCGAAACTAAATATCAGGCTGGTTCTAGTAAAGAGAAACGTTTTCCAAAGTAACCTTTATTTATAACTATTTAAAATTAACTTTAATTTTAACTTAACGTGTGGAAGATTTCAAGTGTAATAGACACTGAACTGAGAAATGAAGATGGAAAGATTTTTCTGAGCGTTTCTCTTACTGTATTAGAATTCCTTAGCTATAGGGCTTGGAATTGAGAGTCTGCATAAGTGTGAGATAGTGCAGATAAGCTTTCAAAATTTTCATCCTTAAGTGATATCTTTGATACAGAGAGGCTTTAGAGCTTCGGTAGCCAGATGGTGGTGTCTGGGGTGATGGTGGAAGTGCAGTACCGAGTGCATTAGAGTCCTAAATATTTTCAAAAGCCCAGTAAAGGAAAATCTGTGTTCTGTACCCTGTTTTCTTTGTTGCTAAACAGCTCTGCCCTTGACCTGGCCGCGTGTGGTCCACAGTTTATACAGATGGCTGGAAATGGCCCTTCTTGTTATCCTTCAGATAATTACCTTCCAGTGGAGGGGATTTATTGGGGAAATAATATCCGTGTCAAAAAAGTAATGTTGCTGAGTGCTAAACGGAATGTCAGCTTTGGTGCCTTCTGCTTCATCAAATTCACCAAAATACCACTCTGTTTTAATTTGGAGTACCGGATCTAATCATGGCTGATGCCGTTATCAAAAGAAACACCCTAATTGCTAAAACATCCAATTATCTAATCACCTCATTTCAAAGGCAGAAAATAAGAATTCTGATCTATTTTATTTTTACATCTACTCCTATTTATTGGAATCTTGTAGTTAATAGTTATTACGCCTGTTGACTAGTCATTTCATGCCAGTCCTTTGTACCCATTGTTTCCTATGACTTACAGCGTGATGACAGGTGGAGATAGACAGTCAGTGAGGGTTTAGAGCTGAAATGATTTTCCACATCCATGTAGAGACTGTCAGCTCAGGTCTCCCTAATCCCAAAGCCTGTGCACAGAGCTTCCTTCCCTACACAGGTTCAAAGGTGAATTAATGAGATAGTAAGCTCTTATTATATGCCCAGCATGGTGCCTGTGATAACCTTTTTATTCCTTCAGTTCTTTCTTTGGTCAGAATTTGTCATTGGTCTTCATGTTTAGATAATAAACATTTTAGGAGTTCCTGTTGTGGCTCAGTGGATTAAGGACCTGATGCTGTCTCTGTGAGGATACTAGTTCAATCCCTGGCCTTGATCAGTGGGTTAAGTTTCTGGTGTTGCTGCAAGCTGGAAAGTCATAGGTCGCAGATTCAGCTTGGATCCGCTGTGGCTGTGGTGTAGGCTGGCAGCTGCAGCTCTGATTCTACCCCTAGCCCAGGAACTTCCATAT
The DNA here is from genome assembly GCA_004024745.2 of Catagonus wagneri. Classification (NCBI taxonomy): domain Eukaryota; kingdom Metazoa; phylum Chordata; class Mammalia; order Artiodactyla; family Tayassuidae; genus Catagonus; species Catagonus wagneri. The sequence continues at coordinate 1,815,185 of PVHT021183672.1, read as the reverse complement.
GCCACAGGTGTTGCCGAAAAAAGGAAAAAAAATTACTAAAAAATGGTAAAAGTGCTTAATATATGTGATGTATGTGTCTGTTTATTTGTAACTTGTTTGCATCTGGAAAAGAAAACAAACGCAAGTGCAGCAATTAATTAAAGCTACCCTTTCTGCATTTACCAATTATAGTGACAACCCGTTCTGATTACTCCTTTTCCTGGAAGCTGTTTTATAAAGTAGGTTTTTATAAAGAGCACATGCCTTTGCTCGATCTTTAAATAAACTTTATTTACTGTCTAATATTTGACAAGGACTGAGTAGGCATTGGAAAAAATTTTTTTAAAAAATCATGAGATAAATTGTCCATTTTTAGTTCACCATTTTTTCTTGCTGGAATGTCCTTTTAGATTTTTCTATTCTTTTAAGTCCTGCATAGTTTTCAAAGCCTAAACAAACTCTTCTGCCTCAGTATACATTTTTGGATTGAATTCAGCGGCCTTCTGTCACTATTAACCACACCCTCCTCTGTTACCAGGCGGGAGGAGTTGTGATAGCATTCATCACCTTTTATTTTGGTTGGAAATGAGATTGCCTCTGCTTTCTGTGTTCAGAGCGGATTTGGAGGAGGGACTATCTTGTACTTCTTGGTTTTTGCCGACATCTAGAAGGTAGCCTACATGTAACAGATGTTTATAAGAGTTGGGAATCTTTAGTTGGTATATTTCAGATATCTAACTGGCTTAGCAAAAAGAAAATTGCTAGTTTAAACATTGGGAGGTTTAGAGGTAGGGCTAGCTTTAGGTAAGGCTGGATCAGGGCATCCAGTGGGTGCTGGAAGGCCGCTGTTAGACTGTGTCCTATTTGTCTCGTCTTCGTTTCATTCTGCAGTGGGGACCTCCCCAGGAAGCTGCTGGCAGCCTCACAGCCTCTTAGTGTATCAGTGGAAACGTTCTTTCAATGCCCACTTCTTAAACTTGCGAAAAGACACCTCCTGGCTCTGTTTTTGTCACGTGCATGTTTCTGAAAGAATCAGCATGAACAGCAAATTGTGAAACAGCAGTGTGAGCTACGGTGGGGTGGGCGAGGGCCCTGCACACAACGGACGGAAGTGAAGGCGAGCGTTACCAGGTCCAGACGGAGCTGTTGGGCAGGCCGCCCTAGGACGAGGCCTGGTCTAAACCAACATATCCGCCGCAGTACCTGGTAAATATTTGTTCAGCTAGACAAGCGAAAATGCAGTTGTTATCTCTTATGAAACAGAGAAACTCAGTCCTCTGGACCTGTAAAACTGCATGATTCATCTTCATCTGACGAGTATGTCCCCCAAACAAACAAGAACACAGTTGTGATGTTTGGTGTGTTGAAAAGTTGGTCGCGGTTTTAGGTATGTTTAGATGAACAGCGCGTGCTATTTGGCATAAATGTTGTTCACCGCTGAATTAATATTTTGTTTGCCTTTCATGAATGATATGGGCTGTTTGGGATATTAAAGATGGTACAAGACTTTTGATTACCAGGTCCTTATAAATGTTTTCCTGTGATTAATTTCCCTGTGGGAAGCTATAGCTCTCGGAGTCCTAGCAAGGATCTTATATACACGCAAGGTCTGAGTAGATGATGAATAAATGTTTGCTTCTGACAGCAATGACAGTGCCCCTTCTACCAAAATATGTGGTAGAGTAGGAAGTGATCCGAAATGTCTTCCCAGCATCCTTTACTTCATAGCATTTCAGAAAAGAGTCCATTTAGTGACTGTGTGCTAATGTATTTTATACTTTATTTTAAAGTCATAAAAATATATGACTCACATACACTTAAAAAAAAATCTTTACAACATCTTCACAGAATTTCCCAGACAAAGGTGATATGATCCTAGAGTTCCCTTGTGGCTCAGCAGGTTAAGAACCTGACTAGTAACCATGAGGCTAGTTTGTTCCCTAACCTTGCTCAATGGGTTAAGGGCCGGGTGTTGTCACAAGCAGTGGCACAGGCTGCAACTGCGGCTCAGATCCGATATTGCTGTGGCTATGGCATAGATTGGCAGCTATGGCTCTGATTCGACCCCTAGCCTGGGAACTTCCATACGCCATGGGTGCGGCCCTAAAAAGACAAAAAAAAAAAACAACAACAACACTGATTTGATCTTAAACTATATAGATGCATTCCCTATTTGGAAAACTACAAAATGGATCAGAAGTCTGACATGGAGGTCAAAGTGAAATTTTGAAAGGACCCAGGCTGACATGTAAAAGACAGCTGTAATTTCACAATCTCCTCTTAGGGCTGAAATTCTCAGAAAACTAGCAGCAGGCTTGTAACTATTAGAACGTGATAGGATTGTGGAGCCATACTTGTTGAATGTATAGATTCTCATGCACTATCCTAGATCCCAATTAGCAGATACATTTAAAAGGGTGAACACATGGAATTCATCCTGTGAATAAAAGCAATGGCCCGTTCAAAGTCATTCCACCATTATCCACCGCTTGAGGACGCCCATCTCCAGGTGGTGTTCTTGCCTAATATTAGTTTGTATTTCTTTCTTTCTTTTCCTTTTTTTTTTTTTTTTTTTTGGTCTTTTCTAGGGCCGCACTGGCGGCATATGGAGGTTCCCAGGCTAGAGGTCTAACAGGAGCTGTAGCTGCCGGCCTTCGCCACAGCCACAGCAATGCAGGACCCGAGCCGCATATGCGTTCTATACCACAGCTCACAGCAACGCCGTATCCTTAACCCACTGAGCAAGGCCAGGGATGGAACCCGCAACCTCATGGTTCCTAGTCAGATTCGTTAACCACTGAGCCACGACGTGAACTCCTAGTTTTGTATTTCTAAGTTGCCGCATGGTAGCCAGAGAGGCCTCTCGACGTTGTTATTTTAGGAGCCAAGCTTTGTCTCCAGTATTTTATCCTTTCTCTCCTCACCTTGAGGGAGCATGACTGCACTCTTAGGGTGCTTTTGAAGGGCTGTGTTCTCAGAAAGTAAATCTCATTAACAGAGCCCTCGGAGTAGCTGCGTGTTCACCTCTCACTTTAAAAGCACCTGCAGAAGCAGAACCATAACGTTAAGCATCTCTCAAAGGTCTTTGTAATGCTGATGTTTACTTTGCCCAGTTCTTCACATGTGTATACTCCAAATTTTATTTTTATTTACTTTTTCATATACTCCAAAGTTTAGAAAATCAGACCACATTTTTCCAGTGGCATTCCGGAAAACATTCGGATTCTCTAGGGTACAGAAACATGCATAAGTAACGTTTAAAATATAAGGAAGCTTAACTTCAGCATTCTATGAACACAGACAAATGTCAAGGTAATTTTTCTTCTTTTAGAAAGGAAACTAAACGTTTTTTGCTTAATGTTGAGCTACTCGCCACCACGTGGACAAGCTCGTCATCTCAGTGACCCTGCTTGTCTTATCTTTAACACCCACCCAAGGTAGGTTTCCCTCAGATGTTGACACATAATTGTTGAAATCACACGTACTTTTATTATTTACACATTTTTCTTGCCATTTGGCTCATGCCTCTTTTTTTTTTTTTTTTTTTGGTGCTTTCTGTGCTAGGATGACAAGTCAGGCTGATACCTCAGGCAGCACAGCAGCTTCCTGTGTGTGCTTTTTATTTGCTTTCTCCCTCAGTGCTTGGAAGAAAGACACGATGCCACATTTGTATTCATTTTTGTGTATGGGACACACACACGCGTGCTCCTTACTCTTTTCCTCTTGAGTGACCTTGCACCTGTCTGTCTGTGCCTTTCACGTTGCTAAGAACCCTGAGGTTCATTGTCTTAGTTGAGACTCTCGTGGTTGCTGAAACAGCTACGATGACCATAGGTGGATAAAGAGAATTATCGTTAGGATATAGAACCCAGGGTAGGTTGGAGGCCTGGGGGACGCTGACCTGCAGGGGGAAGCGTTCAGAAACCGCGCTTCCACGTCGGGCAGCAGGGTCTGGTGGAGGCTCACGCAGCGTCTCTGATGTCCCCTCCTCTCGGGGATCTGCTCGGCTTGTCAGAGCGCCCGTGATCAGAAGTGGGAGCCCCTCAGTTCTCAATCCTGCGTAGCCTCAGATAGGCTGGAAGAGGCTCCCTTCCCCTCTAGGCTGTGTTTTGGACACAGAAAAGATATCATTGGCCAAGTGTGTATCAGGGGTCGTGCCTCGTCCAGCCAGGCAGGAATGGCGAGGGGTGGGTGCCAAGGCCTGGAGGCTCCTGGGCTGCACAGATGCCCCTGGTGTTTTCTGCAGCACCTTTGCACTGGATTAAACGTCCAGTTCAGGAGTAATCCTAATATTACCCAGGCGGCAGTTACAATGTATATCATGTATCATTTATATTGTATATAATATGATCATCATGCTGCATTCCTCACCTCAGTCTCCACAATGAATGCTCTGAGGCAGGTAAAGAAAGTGGCGTCACACACGCTGGGACAGTTCCTCCAGATGACCTGGACAGTGTATGGGAGCAAAGGAAAGAAATGCATGTGCATCAGAGTGCAAAGCTCTACTCTTTCTTTCTTTTTTTTTTCTTTTGGCTGTGCCCACAGCATGAGGAAGTTCCCAGGCCAGGGATCAAACCTGTGCCACAGCAGTGACCCAAGCCACAGCATTGGCAGTGCTGGTGCCTTAACCCGCTGAGCCACCAGGGAACTCCCGAAGCTCTAACTCTTAACTGTTTTACTGGAAAATAATAAACCCGGGCTGGTTTCAGTGCCTACTCTGTTGAGACACTGTCACTGTCTTCGATTTCGCCATCTCCCCTGTTATTCGTTGGCCTCTCTCAAAGAGCTGAGAAAACTTCGAGTCCTTGATTTTGTTCAAGATACCCAATTAAAGGGATAGTAGGTAGCACTTGAGCACAGCAGGGTCTCAGAAATGTTTCCTATTACTGTGACTCTCGGAAGGGTGGCCATGGATCCTTCGTGATAACCTGCATAATCCCACAAACTGAATGATTGCCTCATGGGTATGACCCGCCTGTGAAAATAGCTTTCCTTGCCTGAGCAGGTTATTTATTGTTTCCTAGGACTGTGTCCAGGCTGCCCCCTGCTGGCGGACGAGAGCAGGACACCGCAGAGACATAAATGAAGCCCACTTCCCAGGGTTGGGAGGGCTGGGGAGGTCTCAGTTGAATGTGCGCCTAGTCCACTTGGAAACCGGCAGACTCCCCACTGTGTGTGTTTCACCGCCCCCCACATCGCCTCCAGACAGAAGGCGGACCGTACAGGCCAGACAGCTGTCTTCTTGAGTCTACACGCTGCCTCCGAAGGGCCGCTCTGTGTGGCCTCCTGGAGGCGTGACCAAAATCTCCATGTGAAATCAAACATGTAAACATCGCAGAGGACAACTGAGATTATTATGATCGTTTTTGTCCCTTTCCTCTCCTGCCTTCTTCACCTTTACTCTAGAGGACTTACTGATTTCAGAGATGGATGAACCCCGTTCTTTCCTGAAGGAAATTCACATGGCTGGAGAGTGTAGTTACTTGTTCAGACAGTTTCTATGTATATTTTTATCTAAAGTGTTCATTGACGTTCAGATAACCATTGCTCCGTGGAGTCTGCTTTATGAGCTCTTTTTTTTTTTTTCAAGTGAGGAAAACTACATTTAAAAAATAAGCATGAGGAGTTCCCATTGTGGCTCAGTGGTTAACAAACCTGATTAGTATCCATGAGGATGCGGATTTGATCCCTGGCCTTGCTCAGTGGGTTAAGGATCTGGTGTTGCTGTGAGCTGTGGTGTAGGTTGCAGATGCTGCTCGGATCCCGCGTGGCTGTGGATGTGGCCAACAGCTATAGCTCCGATTCAACCCCTAGCCTGGGAACCTCCATATGCCTCACATGTGGCCCTAAAAAGACAAAAATAAAATAAGCATAAGATAATTTCTTTATAGACTAATATAATTGTTAATTAGCTTTCGTAATTAGAACTATTTCTGATTGAACTTCTAGGTCCTGAAAATCAGCTTTTATTTTATTTTTTTATTTTTTTTGTCTTTTTGCCTTTTCTAGGGCCACACCTGCGGCATGTGGAGGTTCCTAGGCTAGGGGTGTAATCGGAGCTGTAGCTGCCGGCCTTCGCCACAGCCACAGCGGGATCCGAGCCACGTCTGTGACCTACACCACAGCTCACGGCAACGCTGGATCGTTAACCCACTGAGCAAGGCCAGGGATCGAACCCGCAACCTCACGGTTCCTAGTCGGGTTCGTTAACCACTGAGCCATGACGGGAACTCCTGAAAATCAGCTTTTAAACTATGTTTGTGTATCACACACACACAAACTCAAGGGGAAATAATTATTTCACAAAAAAAGTGTGAGGTTTTTCTAATCCTATAGTATTTAATTTTTTAAGACATAAAATATTTTTTTAATTAAGGAGAAACACATTCTTCATAGAAAAAGTTAGAGAATACGATTTAGAGAAACAAAATATTGACTATCTGTATAAAATTGATATTTATGATATCAACCCTGTCCCATATAATGTATAATTTACTTTCCAGAGATTTCTGTCTCAAACTTAGTATAAAGCTCTATCTAGAAAGCTATCAATATGAGATAACCTAACCAAATAACTGCCTCACTGCCAATAACTTAATTGATTATAGTCAGTGACATAATATTAAATGTAAATAAGACTTCTTTTTGCATATCTTGTTTTTATGTTTCATCAATAACGTGGACTTCCGAACATCACTTTAACATATAATAATGCCCATTTGCGAATGAGATAATTAGAACAAAGGTTATATTAGATATTGGTATGTAATTATTTACTAGGCTTTTTCACCACCTGGAGGACAGCTTCCCACCAGCTTTAACAACCATGCCGTCTGAATTTGTTTCTTAATAAATAACGACATGCCATGGGCGTCAGGGCTGTAAGTATTAAATCCACGAAGAGCAAGGCTCTCTGTAAAGTAATATGACACATTATTTTTAACATACTCATGAGAACTCGTGCTTTAACAGAAGTGTTTTATTCAACACTGTCATGGTTTTAGTTAGTTAGTATTTTAGGGCCGCACTCATGGCATCTGGAAGTTCCCAGTCCAGGGGTCTAGTCAGAACTGTAGCCGCCAGCCTAGACCACAGCCACGGCCATGGTGGATCCGAGACGTGAGACGCATCTGCCCTATACCACAGCTCATAGCAATGGCAACACCAGATCCCAGCCCACTGAACGAGGCCAGGGATCGAACCCGAATCCTCAGGGGTACTAGTCAGATTCCTTTCCGCTGCGCCATAATGGGAACTCCCAATTCATCACTGTCATGTTAAGAGCTGATTAATGGTCTCCCTGATCTGGACGTGTATTTATTTAGCGAGGTCCACTGAGGATACACTCCATGTTGGTATTTTCACGGGCCCTTGGATATGCTAATGAAAGATAGTTGCGTAAGCCTTAAATTAAGGTGGTACCGGGGATACAAGAACCTGCCCCACCCAGTCAGTCCACATGTAAAAACAGCACGACTCCTGGGCTGAATACTGGACGATGGACTATCAGAGTATGGGTAAAGAATTTAAAAGTACCCAAATCAGATAGTAATTATGATTATGGAATATCTCTGTACGATGGCAGTGGTAATTCAGTTTATCCTGGTGATGGTTTTGAAATGTAGAGAAATGTCGAATCCTTGTCTTACGTGACAGAAAGTAACTAGTTTTGAAGGCTGGTTATACTTCAGAAACAAAGTCATAGAAAAGGAGATGAGATTTGGGATGATGGGTTTGGGGGCGGGGTCCGGGGGGAGTGGATGGAGGCCGTCGAAACTTACCACGTCCAGCTGCAAGAGAAATACCTGGTAGCGATGCAGAATGCGACACGACAAAGATAAACACTGCCGTGTGTTACACAGCAGACGTTGTTAAGGAAGCCAATCCAAAGAGTTCTCATCACAAGGAAGGCAGTCGTTTTTCTGTTTCTTTAACGTTGTATAAATCTAGATGAGATGATGGATGTTCACCAGACTTACCGTGGGCATCGTCTCATGATGTATATATGTCAAATCATTATGTTCTACGTCTTAAACTCGGTGCGACATGTCGGTTGTATCTTGGTACAACCGGTGGAAAGTACATTCATCAGGATTGCATACAGTCCCAGAAAAAGCAGGGGGCTCCTTTTCGGGGGCCCCTCTTCAAAAGCTTAGGGCATTTTATTGAGTATCCCGTAGAGGAGCGTGTGGTAACTATGTGATGTAAATTGGGTTCTTTTACTGCTTGGCGAGTCTTAGCATGTTAGAATCATACCTGCCTTTGAAAATCTGCGGGATGCGACAGGGATGGCATGCACTAGGTGCCCAGTGAATGGTCACTGCTAATTGACCACAAGAGGTCTGACAGGGTGATGGCTGCACAACCGGAAAATTCTAGTTCTGGCCTGGAACCAGATAGGTCTGCGTGCTGAGCCGGCTTTTCCTGTGGAACTTGCTAATTCATTCTGTCACTTCCAGGAGGCCTTCAGCAAGGTGAGGTTCATGTGATCAAGAAGCCGGCTGCCAAGATGCACTGAGCGTGCCTCCCTCGCCTATCCAGGGTGAGTACTTTGCCAAGCACCGCGCATATTTGGGTTTTAAAATTCAGATGCCTTTCTTTCACTCAAATCAGTTTGATGGCAGATTGCCCTGTGTGCTTGTGTATTGATACTCAAGGAGCAGAAGTTGAAGGGACGTGGCTTAAGGTAAGTCGGCATTTGTTTTTCCTGGTTCATGCAGACTGGCTGGTTCAAATCCAGGGTCTGTCACATACAGCTGTGTGTCCTCGGGAAGGTTTCATTACTTCTCTGTTCCTTAGTTTATACACTGTGGACAATGATTACATCTAAATCTTAGCCTGTGCTTGAGGCTGGGTTAATACATGTCAGGAGCCTAGAATTCTGTTTGTCACATTATAAGAACTCTTTAACTATTACATTGCTATTACTCTAAACTGTCACAGTATTAACATTGAGAACATTTAATTTATCAGATCAAATAATCTATAAAGTATTTGTCAAAAACATTTTAAAGGAGTATACATAGAAAATGTAATGATTAAACTTAAAATTTTAAATGTTTCTGAAGCTGAATGAGTTAATCCATGCTGAGTATGAAATACCTTTTATTACATGGTAACTGTTTTACTGTTATCATCCTTAACCATGGTACTATGAATGTTGGGAGCTCCTGTTGTGGCTCAGCGGGTTAAGGACCAGACTTTGTCTCTGTGAGGATGCGAGTTTGATCCCTGGCCACACTCAGTGGGTTAAGGATCTGGTGTTGCCACAGCTATGGCATAGGTTGCAGATGTGGCTTGGATCTGGTGTTGCCATGGCTGTGGGGTAGGCCACAGCTGCAGCTCGGATTTGACCTCTGGCCCAGGAACTTCCATGTGCTGCAGGTGTGACTATAAAAAGAAAAAAGAAAAAAATATCGTTATCAAGAACATTTAGATTAGTAGATCCAATGAGTATTTTAAAATAGTTTGCCATTTAGCTTTTGATTGTTTTTAGTGTTTTCAATATGTCGAAAGATGTGAATTACTAAAATGAGAATGAAATTAAATGGTTAAAATGGAAATGCAGTAATTTGGTATAGCTTTTTCTCTCTAGATGAAAAATATATCCTGAAGAAATCCAATTCCTTGGAACTGAATACATTTTAAAATTCTAATTCATTTTTCTTGCAATTTATAGGTCTGGCATTATTAAAATATTCATATCGTTGAGCTAATGAGGCATAACAAATTTAATTTGCAAAACAAAGATGACAGGAATAGAACATGATCCATAATCACTTTTTTTTAAGCCTCATGTTGTAGGCACTTCATTAGAGAGAGACAAATCAGACCTATGTTGTAACGCCGTAGAACTTTGCAAATAAACTCTTGGAAGTTCGTGAAATAATGGAATTTTGGAACGGAACGTTTTGTATCGTTTTCATCGTTTCTCATTTGAATAGGGTGCGGCGCCACTGCCCTCGTCAGGGTTGTTTGACACGTACGGGGCGCGTTGTGTTATTTTTCACCAGGAAGTCTTCATTCCACTGTGTCGTCTGATTCCGTGAAGGGCGAACGGAGCAGGGATGGGCAGGGAGAGCCACGGATCGCCTGCTGGTCCACGGGCAGCTCCCATGCAGAGGTGGCCCTAGCGGAGCCGTGCCGTGGGCAGAAATGGCCAGAAGCTCCCACTGATGACCGTAGTCCACTGCTGGCTGGGAGCTTCCCAGCAAGGCGGGGGGTCTCCCTTTCAACCTGGGAGCCCATCCCAGGGGGCTGCCCCCTAGCTGTCCTCCTTGTAGCTGACTCATAGGTTCTTCCTCAAAGGCAGATGCGAGTATCCCATCTCCAAGTCTGCGGGTCACCTCGGCTCCTAAATCCAGCTGAGCATCTGTGTAGAGGCTGCCTGCCGTGGACTCCGCAGATGGCACACGGCTGGGTGTCTGAGATCATAGAGTCTCTTATGGGAATACTATTCACCTTTCCTTCTGGTTTTTTGGGAGAGTGTGTGGCAAGATGCTGGAGATGAGCTCAGAGCGTTTTGCTGTGATAAAGCTTGTCTGTTTGAAGCGCTAGTTAGCTCTGCCTGTAGCAGAGATTCTTGCTTTTAGTTCTGGTAGTAGTGGTGGTGGTAATTACAGCAGTAAAAGGGGGGGGGAGAGGAAGAGAAGTAACAGTAGTAATGATAATAATAGTAATAACAATAATAATAGGTAATGCTTCATGGACATGGTGATAAGGTCTGCCATGTCAAATCTTATGCGTTACTTACAAGAACACTACAAAGCAACTACTGGTATTATTTTAATTTTAGAGGTAATATATGCAGAGGTTAAATAGGCTAATAAAGGAAAGAAGTGAAATTCAGACCCAAGCCCTGTTGCTCTTTGCTACCATTTCGAATCTTGACGTGGGTTTGCTTATTCCATATGCTCGTTGCATAATATGGCTTATACCTACGTATTTAATTATTTTAAAGCCTCAATTTCCTCACCTGTAAACCAAGAATAGTAATAACCAACCTGACTTGCTCATGGAGTTATTGTGAGATAAAAAAAGGATGATGTTGAGAAAGGCCTCTGAGAAGTGTCAACTCTTCATCCGTAACGTTGGTTATTATTGTGCTGGTATGAAATATTCTGTGTTCTAGAAAGGAGGGTGCTATGCATTTATAAAAGTCTGACCGTAGCAGGGGTAGGAAATTCGTTCTTAGGAGTTATGATCCCAGAAATCTGAGAGCCAAAAAGACTTTGAAGATTATCCAGTTCAGTGGTTCTCAGCCCAGCTAACCTGTTTCTTCTTTGAGTGGAGCTTTTGAACATTGATGATGCCCAGGATTCACTCCACTTCCAGAAATCCTACTTAACTGGCCTGGAGTAGGGCGTAGACGTCTCAGTGTATGTAATGAAAATGCATGTGTATTTGTCCATGTAAACGAGTGAGTGTGTTTATGTGCTTTGTGTGTGTGCGCCCACACGCATGTGTATTCTCCCTGGATGATTCTGATGTGTAGTCGGAGGCAAAAATGACCGAATGCAACCAACAAGCTTCCTTCTGGTAATCGGGGTGCTCGCTGGTTTACCCAGGACGGTGATGGCCAAGCTCTGTTGCCCAGGGTCCCAGCGGATAAGTCCACCCCCTTTCCCTCTCGTGTGTCGTGGTCTAGAGGATAAATTATACCGTCCGCTGCTGATGAGAGACTGAGGCTTTGGGAGGCTGTTTTCCTTCTGAAAGAAATTGAATGTAGCATCCACCTTGAGCTTTCAGGGATCACCTTGGAGTCATGCTGAACACGTGACTCTGCCTTCAAGGGAGAGAATTTCTTAATTTTGCTAGGAAGATAAGACCTTTTTTCTTTTCTTTTTTTTTTTTTACATCTTTTTAGGGCTGCATCCACAGCATATGGAAGTTCCCAGGATAGGAGTCAATTAGGGGCTGTAGCCACCGGATCCTTAACCCACTGAGCGGGGCCAGGGATCGAACCCTAGTGCTCGTGGATGCTAGTGGGGTTTGTTACCGGTGAGCCACAGTGGGAACTCCCAGAGCTCGTTAGTGTAGAACTACACCATGTTTGCATGTAAGCCACCTGAGTTTTGCATCTCCCCGAGTCATTTATGCAGACAGCCTTTCATCACTGGTTCAGTTGCTGCAAGCACCTGCTCTTGAATGCTAGCAGTTGTTACTGAGAAAATTAGATTTAGGAAACAGAGCAACCCTTCATCAGCCGTCTCAGAACTCATTCCCCGAACATCCTGCAGGGCAGTGTGGACCTTGCTGGATATGACATGCCTGATGACAACATCTGTGAGACCTCTGCCCGACGGAAAGTTTGACATCGACCAAGAGGTCTGACCTGTCATTGCTTGGGCAGCCTCTGCTGCCCTCTTTTCAGTGGAGACTTTCTCAGCCAGTGTCACATCTGACTCTGGCATTAAGGTCAGCATAACTCAGAATGCACATGCCCCGGCAGAATTAGGACACTTCTCGGCCAGCAGTCTGCCTTTTAGGGGATCCGCAGGAAGGCTGTGTTCAGGACACACAGGAAGCTGTGGCTGTGGAACATGTGTTCTGGGACGGTAATTAGCATTTCTCCTCATCACGGGGTGTGCTGGTCCACTGACTCGATCCGAAGTGCCGATCTCGGAAGAGGAGACGTTTCCATCGAAACACATCAGGGTGAAATTAAGAACAGTACAAGTTCCTGTCCCCTCACATCAGCGGCTTTACCCGCTTGAGGAATCCAGGGGTGTATGACACCCCCAAAGAGCCTGGTGTTGTCCCAGAGACTGCAGTCCTCACGGTTTTAGTTGCCATACGTTGTGGGTGAAAGTCAGAGACTGATCTGACCTTTTGCAAGGTTCAGAAAAACCCTTTGCAAGATAGGCTGACACTTTCTTTGATTGCAGAATTGCAAGTCTCACTCCTGATGTTGGAAACGTGTCGGGCTGGTCCAGATGGCTCCTCAGCACACTGTGGGCTCCTTTATTCAAAAAAGAAAAGTATAAGGAGTTTCCTCGTGGCCTCGCGGTTGGTGACTTGGCATTGTCACTGCTGTGGCTCGGGTTGCTGCTGTGGATTGGTTTCGATCCTTGGCCTGGGAACTTCTACATGCCTCGGGTGCAGTGAAAAAAAAAAAAGGAAGAAGGAAGAGAAAAGCGAAGTGTAATTCCTATGATTAGGGTTTAGAGTCCAGGAAAATTTTACTCTTATAATTACCTGATTTGAAGAAGAAAGGTCATCGGATTTCCCCAGACATTGTCTGAGGAAAGACGACAAACAAAAGAGTGCCATTTATTTAGTGCCATTCAGATCTCTTTCCTGATTCTTCCAAGACGTGCTGGGTGTCCCTTCTCTGTATTCTTAGTGGTGCATGTACGTTTGTTTATCACGACTCCTAGCATATTATACTGGAATTATTTGGCTGCAGTCCTTTTTCTGGTTCTGGATTGGAGAGCAGAAACCTTCTAGTTTTCATCCCAGCACTTAGCAGAGAAATGAACACATATTGGATATAAAAGCCCTGAAGAAACCCTTGAGTGAAAACTGGCTACAGAATTGGAAAGAAGCTTGAATTTCCAATCAGGAATTGTGTGCTTGGCGAGTACGCAGTCCGCGAGCTCTGATATTTAGGCTGAAACGAAAACAGGAAATGAACCCTTGTGGAAAGGCAGACATTTCCTCTGAATAAGGCGTGTAAACCCTTTCAGTATTTGGAGCCAGTTGACTACTGATTCTAGTGGCTTGGAAGAATGAGGGAGATAGGGAGAGCTTATCCACAGCTGGTTTGGCTCACATGAATCCATATGGGGTTTTTGGTTTGCTGTTGGGTTCTTTTTTTTTTTCGCTGTGCCCGCAGCCTGTGAAAGTTCTAACCCGTGCCACAGCAGTGACAGTGCTGGATCCTTAGCTGCTAGGCCACCAGGTCACTCCTGAGTCAGGATGTTTTGATGCCTCTCCTGCAGATGCTGAATCAGGTGCACACATGAAGGTTCACTTTGAGTTGATCTGGTCAGTGGGGAATGGCTTTCAAAATGGGAATGCCCAAAGCTTCATGAATACTCTTTCAGGAATAGTGCGATTATGAGATCACCCAAAGATGACCTGATGCAAAGATTTTAAAAGGTCCTGGAAAGTTCTGGCTTGTTACCTGGGAGAAAATTACCACGTACATAAAAATGGAAGCGATTGCTAAGTCCCTGTCACCTGCTTTCCAAAGAGGCGGGCCAGCTGTCACCCCTAAAATGAGAGTGCTCGGAGCCTTCCTAATTCCGTCAGACTTTCAGCATGTTTTCCTTTTCTTTCTTCCTTCCTTCCTTCCTTTCTCTCTCTTTTTCTTTTTCTCTCTTTCTCTTTCTTTCTTTCTTTCTCTGTCTTTCTTTTTTCTTTCTCTTTCTTTCTTTCTTTCTTCCTTTTTTTATAGCTGCACCTCCAGCTTGCAGAGGTTCCTGGGCCAGGGTTCAAACATGTGCCACACCTGCAACTGAAGCCACAGCAGTGACAGCCCTGGATCCATAACCTCCTGAGCCACCAGGGAACTCCTCAGCACGTATTTCTGACATAAAGCTGTCCGTTTCTGAGCCAGTGCATCACTTACACGGTGAAGAAAAACAGCAGTGTGTGGATGTGGACTCCTCAACAGGAAGCTGCCTTTTGCAATATGAGGCAGCTCGTGATTTCTCTGTGTGCATTCAGAGGAGCATAAACCACCTGGCTGAGTTGAGTTGTGTCTATCCATCAAACTCCAGATGGCCCCAAGGCACCAGCTTTGCTTACTAATCAAAAGCACTGTCATCCATGTACCGGCTTAATGCACGGATTGACAAACGCACGCAGTTATCGTGGGACTAGGGAAGTTTTATAACCATGCCAGCTCCCTCGCCTTCACAGTTCGTAATGTTTACAGACCACTTTGGGGATTTTTCTCCAGGAATAAATCAGTCCCTTTAATCTTGTTATCGTCTATACATCACTGAGGTATTTTGCTCTGTGCTTCTACCTGTTTACAAGGTAATGGATCTCTTCCTTTTGGATCTCAAGCCAGCATATGATGCAAGAACCAACTCGCAACTTGAGACTCCTGGAAATCCCATCACACAGCCGGCTCTCTGACCCCCAAGCCATCAGTGTTTTCAGTAAACGAATAGGGGTTTGGAACTATGCTGCTGTCACCAAACCAGATTTTATAGAAAAATTTCCCTGCTGTAAGCCCTTGGCACATTGTCGGCGGTGCTGACCGCTGAACCTGGCCTTTCTTCAGAGATCTTCTCTGTGCCTTCTGCTTGAAGGAGGGGAGATGGTATCTGCTGTTCTCCACTGTCCCCTTTAAAAGAAATCTTGCAGTAATGAACCCAACTAGCATCCATGAGGTCATGGGTTTGATCCCTGGCCTCACTCACTGGGTTAAGGATCTGACATTGCCGTGAGCTGTGGCGTATGTCAGACTCGGCTTGGATCTCGCATTGCTGTGACTGTGGCATAGGTCAGCAGCTGCAGCTCCAATTAGAGCCCTAGCCTGGGACCCTCCAAATGCTGTGGGCGTGGCCCTAAAAAGACGAAAAATAAAAAAAGGGAAATTCGCAAATAATCCACTGTACGGTTTATACCAGTAGGAGTGATTTTTTTTCATATGACTTGGATAATGGTGGTTATATTTTTCTGTTTGTTGAAAAATGGAAGAGTCTTGAAAACCTAATAACTTTGCACAGCATAATATATTATGTGTAAGCTACAGTGGAAGAATAGTTAATCGTCTAATGTGTTTCATCTGAATATTGTTTTTTCCATTATTTTTATATTTTTGTTCTTTTTGGTATTTCTTAATCCCCAAAAAAGATATATTTTAGGAATAGGTAACCCTGACATTGTCCAGTTCTAATTATCCAAATAGACATTTCTGAGATGATTTTTAAGGTGAGGACCTAAAAAGAAAAAAAAGGAAAGTTAGCTTTTGGCTTTTGCACAAGCAGTTGAGTTACACTTCCCAGGAATAAAACTTCTTTTTTTCAATGAAAGGTACACTTTTAATAGCCATGGTACGATCAATTCCATATTTCAAAATGTTGAGGAAATCAGTATGTTATTACTTTTATTTTAGTGAAGTATGGTTGATTTACCGTGTCGTGTTAATTTCACTTACTTACAATTTATTTTTTTGACACATAGTTGATCGACGGTGTTGTCTTACTAGGAAATCAGTATATTAAAATAATTTCAAGACGCGTTAGCGTTTAGAGCTGCCTGCTGCTCTGGCAGTATCGACAGTGACTAGCTTTCTGCAGTGGGGAACTCACTAGCGTCAGTTTTTGAAATGGCTCGATAGGAAGCTACAGTGATTGTATTGCCGGTACTCGGACTCTGTCTGCCGGTACCCAGTTGAAACACAGAGGCAGAGTTTTGGGTAAAGGAGAAAAAAATAGCTTCGTTGTTTTGCCAGGCAAAGGAGGGTCCTGGTGGGCTCATGCCCTAAAGACTGTACCCCCCCCCATTAGAAAGAACTGCAAGGAGTTTCATACTAAAGAGGAGAAAAACAGGTTTTCAGAAAGGAATCAGGATGGGGACCAACAGGCATTCTTCTTTCTTTGAGGGGATCTTAGTCATCTCCGCTGGAGTCAGGATCTCGGTTTGATCGTGGTGGTGGTCTTCTGGGTTACTGCCTAGAATAAGAGCACTTGCAAAAAGGGCTCATTGATCAGAGATCAGAGCAAACAAGGAAAGTTCCTGAAAAACGTCATGTGCTAATCATCTTTAACCCGCAGGCAGTTGTGTTCAGGGTACCTGATCTTTAGCTTACAGGTGATTGTGTGTAGGGTGCAGTGAAGCCCGGGAGAAGTACAAGGCAGGGCTCTAAGCTGCCCTTGCCTGCTCCTCCCTGGTCTCTGCTCCCCTCCCTCCCCTGATGAGCAGCTGTCTGGACCTGCCCCTGGGAACTCAGGGAAGGTCAAGGAGGCTGAAGGAGGCCCATTTCCTAAGAATGAGAAATGGGGGCACAGAAAGGCTCTTGTGCCCAGAAGCCCCACAGGGCCGGGTCCAGTTTCAATCGCAAGACCTGAGAATTTGTTTTTTCAGCCCTTTAATAAGATTAAAGGGGGAATGTGGCTTCCTATTTCTAGGCGCCTGGTTTCTCACAGTAATTTTGAATATTCCTTTGGTTTCACAGACCTGTGTGTTCTGCTAAGTTCAAGATTTCAGATAGAGCTTAATAAAAATTGTTGCGGTATTTGGTGACTCCCTAGGGCTCTTTGTCCTCGTCCCAACTGTCAAGAAACCATCCTAGCCTCTTCAAATCAGGCGGCTGCCCGTTACATGCGGGTGGTGGCAGCCCCTCTCAGGCCTGGTGTCTGACTTTATTGCTGCCCTTCTTGGGCAGAAGTTCCACCTGCTCAGAACGGTAAGGGGACCAAAATCTTGTGCCTGTAAACCCAGCTTCTCCCTTATATCTATCTAGGTATTTCTCTTACATTGCAAGCAATGTCTGCCATTGAAATCTCCTAGAAAACAGCTGGCAAACAAGCATGTGTCATCAGGGAAATGCAAATTAAAACAGTAATGAGGAGTTCCCACTGTGGCGCAGTGCGTTCAGAATCCGACTGCAGTGGCTTGGAGGCCCGTGTTTAACCCCCAGCCTGTGCGGTGTGTAACGGGATGGGGTGTTGCTGTAGCCACGGTGCAGTTCGCACCGGTGGCTCAGATTCAGTCCCTGCACCGGGAGCTTCCATGTGCCGCAGGCATGGCCATTAAAAAAACAAAACAAACAGAAACCCCAGCAACGAGGTACTGCTACACAACTGTTAGCAGGGTAGAAATCCAAAACACTGACAACACCGACAGTTGGTGGAGAGAGACAGGAACTCCCATTCATGGCCGGCAGGAATGCAGAATGGTACAGTCCATTGGGGAGACAGTTTGAAGGCTTCTTAGGAAACTAAACATCCTCTCCCCGTGCAGTCCAGCAAGAGTGCTCCTCAGCGTCTGTCCAGAGGAGCTGAAAACGTGTATGCGCACAGAAACCTGCACGTGAGTCTTTAGAGCTCCTGCACTCGTAATTCCCAAAGCTTGGATGCAGCCAAGACGCCCTTCAGGAGGTGAACAGAGACACGCGTGGTGTATCCAGACAACAGACTATTATTCGGTGTGAAAAGACGTGAGTTATCGGACCATGAGAAAACACGGAGGACCCGGAAATGCCTTTTTCTGAGTGAAAGAAGCCCTTCTGAAAAGGCTACAGGGCCGTGTGAGTCTAACTCTGTGACATTCTGGAGAAGGCACAACTGTGGAGACAGTGAAAAGATCAGGGGTTGCCGAGGGTAGAGGCTGGGGAGGCAAAGTAAGAGGGATGAAGAAACAGAACAGAGGGAGATTAGGACAGTGAAAGGGTCTTAATGATACCGTAATGATGGATAAAATGTCCAAATCCACAGAGTGTCCAGCAGCAAGGATGAGCCCTCGCGTGTGTGGACGTAGGGAATAGTGTCATGTCTGTGTGGGCTTATCGGTCAAGAGAAGTATCCCCTCTGGTTGACAGTGGAGGAAACGCAGCACACGCAGGGCCGAACGTACATGTGAAATCTCAGTGCCTGCCTCTCCGTTGTGCTGTGACACTGGAACTGCTCTCAGAAATAGTCTGAACAGAAGCGGAAGCAGAACCAGTATAGAGTGGTCACATTTTGATGTAGATCGTCCAATGATTTCGAGAGGTGGGAGCCTTAATTTATTACCGTTCAAGGCAGTTGAATGCTCTGGTTGTTATAAAATTAAAAACACCCTGCATTCTCCGTGTGGGTTTACTGCACTGTCTCCTTGAAGACATTCTGGCCCTACGCTCTTGTTGGGCTTATTTTGGGAATCTGCCTCTGTGTCCTAGATCCAGAAACCTGCTTCCTGCCTGTCCCTTGCCTTTCCCTTGGGTTTGTTTTCAGCCACACGACCAGCCCCTTTCTGTCCTGGCCTGAGTCATCCCCTCCCGGATGCTAGACCTTGCCGGGCGCCTCTAACATGAATTTCACCTCCTGAATCCCCAGGAACCCGTATTTCCTTCTAGTTGCCCAAACGTGTGGCATTTTCGTAATGTTAGGGACAGTTTACGAAGTGCCCACTAGGAGCCAGATATTCCATTAAACACGTAGCCATCACTGTATCATTTTGCCCAACAACCTGGGCAAGAGGTGGGTCGTTACTTTATCCCTTTTGAGATCAGGAACCTGAAGTTTCCTGAAGTTCAACAGCTTCCCCAAGGTCCCGCAGCTGAGAGGTGAACCAGCCTGAATCCTAGAGTTAGATGACTCCCAAGCCCCTACTCTTTGTCGCCATGATGCCTCCTGGCTGAGAACTTTGCTGCTTTCGTCATCAGCTCTCTCCCCAGTCTAATGAGGTCTGGGCGCCTGGCCCCATTTGCAGCAGCAGCCCGTGCTGCTGTGTCTGTGCACCGAGCTGCTCCCCCGTCTTTTGTACCTGTGTGCTTTCGTGCAGGCCTCCTGGCTTTCACACGTGGCCCCTGGCTCTTACTCTGGTTCTCCCTCCGCTGCCCTCTTTGTTAACACCTCACCCTGGGGGGCCACTGCAAACATCTGCTGTGCTATGCAAGGCTTCCTCTGACACCTGCCAAGCGTCATCGTTCTGAGCCCTCTTCTGTCACTCCGTGCATCGCATTGGGGTTGCTCTCGGGTGTGGCTCTGCTACACTCTGGGTTCCTTGAAGACAGGAGGGGGTGTCATTCATCGTTGTACCTCCGGGACCGACCACCCCGGCTGTGAGACTTTGGTGATGGTGTCGCACATACTTGGCCAGGGTTTTCCCAGGTATTCCAGGGTCCCACCACTTTGCTCCCCCAGCCCTGTTTGACTCTAGTTCTTATCGTCACATCCCCACAAGGTTGTGGCATCTAAGGGTACTCCTCCAGGATATCTTCTCCTCTCTTGTATGGTTGACTGACCCAGCCTCGCATCACGTGTGGCACGGACGCTGTGTGTCTTACGGGTCATCTGTCTTCAGAGCTTTGGTTCATGGGACCCTCCTTGTCTGTAATTCCCTCCTTCAGTGCCACGGGTCCTGCTTTTCCTTCCTTGTCCACCACAGCACCCGCCTTTGCTTGTGCTTCCCCAGTGATGTGTCCCGGGAATGCTTTCACCCTGTCGCCTGCTTTTACTGGCATGGCCCTAAGACCTGACTGCGTTTGGTGCTCTGCATCCCCAAAGAGAGGGAGTGCCTTGAGGTCAGAAACACCCGTCTTCCATCCCTTGGCGTAGCTTTTATCAGCGATGGTGCTGTGCCCCACGTTAGTGCATCCGCAAGGCCCTGTACGTGTGTATCCAGCATCTGGAGAGTTATTAGATGACCTCAGTTATGCTCATGCTCTCACTTTCTCCTCCTTTTACTCCTTTTTCCATCCATTCATCTTCCTCTTCTTTTTTTAAGTGTCGATCACTGATCTTCAAATTAAAAGGCGGAAATAAGAATTTAAAAATAAGTAATAAATTTGCACTTCTTGCTCTGCTGCAGCCGGTTAAGGATCCAGCGTTGTCACTGTGGCAGCTTGGGTTTGATCCATGGCCCAGCGCAGTGGGTTAAGGATCTGGCATTGCTGCAGCTGCGGTGTAGGTCTCAACTGCAGCTCAGATTCGATCCCTGGCCTGGGAACTTCCATATGCTGTGGGTGCAGCCCCCAATTTTTTTTAAATTTAAATAAAAATAATTGAAAGGTAGTAATCAATAACACCAATAATAGGATAGCGGTTGGGTGCCCTCTCTTTGTGCCCTTCCGAGACCCTCCATCGACATCTCTCTTCGCCTGCCACCCTCCCACATGTCAGTGCCTCATCACCCTGTGTGCTCAGTTCTCAAGGATCACGGGTTTAGCGGTGTCGCCGCTTTTGCACAGACTGTTCTCCTGGAGGGGTGTGTCCTCCTCTGTCTGTCTGTCTGTCTCTCTGAAGTCTCGTCTTCGGTGCTTTGGGTCAGCTAAGTCTCCCTGCCTTTGAGTCGGCGTCTCTCATTGTCCCCTTCCCGGCTGAGGTGGAGATGAAGGTGCTCTGTCCTTTCTGCCTTCTTGAGCCTTTCTTCTAACGTCTGTCATCTGGCCCACCGCTGCTGCTTCACAGAGATGTTTTTTAATATGTGACTGCTGATTTACAGAGTTTGGGCTTTGTCCCGGTAACGCGGTGTGCCTACTCTGTCCCGGCCAGGAAGCAGTTACTGGAAGGTCTTTCCGACTGCAGACCTGTTTTTTAAAGACGTGACTGTTTACTTGGCCTTGGACTGCTGGGTATTGGAAAAGAAGTGACTTTCTCTCATGAACAGTAAGTACAAACATCAACATCAATAATTTTTGCTTCAAGAATTCCTGTTTTTAGAAAAAGCTTCCCATTTCTGTGAGTTTGCAAGAGCGTGTCAGTGAGCTAGTGAGTTTCACCCAAACCATGGAACGCTGGTGATTTTCTCAAGGCGTGCGTTGGTAGAGTTTCATGAGAATGGGGTTGTATAGCTCATTTAAAAAAGCAAGTATTTTAGAGTGCCATGGACAGTTCTGGTTTCAGCAGTTCCCGACGGCGTGATTTAGTGCACACGCAAGGTGAGCTTTGCTGAGACTGCGGTGGACGCCTCGGTTTTGCCTTCCATCTCGTGTACGACCTGGGCGTGTCTCTCCGTGGGCACGTTCCCGCGTTGGTAAAATAGAGCGTCTCACCTCACGACTGTACGGGATGCTTTACAAGCCTGAAGCAGAAGAAAAACATCAGGCTTTAGTGATATCTAGGTACTCAAATTTATTTCGCTGCATCTTCCAGTATATGTACTTCAGCTGCTTATTATTATTATTATACTCTTCTTTCTCTGCTTGTCATCCTTTCCATTTCTTCTTCCTCATCCTTCTCATCCTCCTCTTGTCTTTTCCAAGTGTTGCCTTCTCGTGACCTCTGCTCACCCGGACCTGAGGGTTTTTCTCTGTACCGCATGAAGGTGCTGCTCCCTGGAATGGGGACTTCACGGGTTTTATTTTTTTTTTTTTTGCCTTTTGTCATTTTATGGCCGCACCCGCAGCATGTGGAGGTTCCCAGGCTAGGGGTCTAATCGGAGCTGTGGCCACTGGCCTGTGCCGTAGCCACAGCAACGCAGGATCCGAGCCACGTCTGCAACCTACACCACAGCTCACGGCAACGCCGGATCGTTAACCCACTGAGCAAGGGCAGGGATCGAACCCGCAACCTCCTGGTTCCTAGTCGGATTCGTTAACCACTGCACCACGACGGGAACTCCGACTTTATGGGTTTTAGTCAAATACGTTTTCCTCTAGAGAAGAAAACCAGAAGATGCCACGAAAGACAGCTGACATTTAGAGGGCCTCTGCCCATCTCAGAAGGAGTTCCCGCTGCTTCCCGCTCCCTGGTCCCCTGGACCATCAGCTCAGCCCAGCAGGTGGGCAGTGCCGGCTCCCCCTGGCCAGGAGGAGCAAAGCCAGAGGGCCGCCCTCGGCCCGTCACACCCACAGCCCGAGCAGGAGCCCTCCCACCTGCTCGGATACCTTTTCCCACTTCGCTGCACCCAGAGGTGTCTGGGGGCCCTGGTTGAGGACACACAAACCAAACTCCAGTCTGCATGGACCGACGGATGGGAGGACGTCTGCCTCAGATCTTTACAGGGGGAACCAGCTCATGACCTAGCTGTGCCCTTGGCTCGCTTCTGAGCGCTTGGGTCCCAGTAATTTATGCTGGCTCCTCATCTTGTTACTGTTGACAGGCTTGTACTTAGTCTAAATAACAAGAGATTCTCCGAGAGAGAAAAGTATGCTGACAGCTGGCATACTAATTTGCGTTCTTTCCTTTTTCACATCTGTTTGTTTTGGAGCTGACATTTCCATGTGAAATATTCTTCTGTCTGAAAGTACAATACTTCTCTTTAATTTCCTTCAAGGTAATGAATCCTTTCTGAAGAAGGACTGTTTTCTGTGGGGCCTTGTTTCTGTTCTTCTCCCTGGCGCCGCTTTGCCATAGGGTCTCCATTGGTGTTTTCCCTGCAGATGGCTGTCCCCTCTTTGCTTTATTCCTCTACAGCAAGTGTGCTCTGGACATTTTCATGTGCATCTCACGGTGATTTGATTCCCTTCATGAACCGTGGTCATCGTTAGATGAACCTTCTAGATTTGTTCTTTGCACAGTGTGTGTGTGCAGCAACCACGTGGGAATTCTGTGGACTGTCTGACACTAATGAGGTTGGTGGACACTGCACCTTTGGTTTCCATTTCTTTTCTAATTGTTTCCAAAAACTCATAAAAAACGATTATGTTTAATATCTTTTTTTTTTTTTTTGGTCTTTTTAGGGCTGCACCCGTGGCATATGGAAGTTCCCAGGCCAGGGACTGAATCAGAACTGCAGCTGCCGGCCTACACCACAGCCACAGCCTCAGTCACTTGGGTTCCAAGCCATGTCTGTGACCTACACCACAGCTCACAGCAACAGCGGATCCTTGACCCACTGAGCGAGGCCAGGGATGGAACCCACATCTTCATGGATTCCAGTCAGGTTTGTCACCACTGAGCCATGACGGAAACTCCCACATCGTCTGTTTTTATCTTTCTCCTTAAAAAAAGGTTTTCTTATCTCTTTGAAAGGACATGTGCCCTTGTGAGTCAGTTTCTTGTGTTTAGGTCTTTCACTCTCTTTGTCTTGAAAATACAGCCGACAGACTTTTATAGATGTTTGGTTGGAAAATAAAGCCCTTGATTTAACAGAGATACTGCAAAAACGTGAGGATTGGAAATATTGGTGGCCTGCTGCAAAGAGCAGCGGTTCTAGAGTTGACCAGTTCACCAGTGACAGTTTTATTTTTTTTCCCTCTGATTTCAGACAACACCTGCTTCTCGAAGGGCAACTTTACAAAATTATTTGCTCCCAGCAAGGAGGTACACATGCAGACATATGCACATACACACGTATACATGTCTGGTACACACAAACACATATATATACATGTACATGCGTGTATGTACACACACGCAAATGTATTATACACAGCTGTATATGTATGCGCATATCAACCCCCACACGCACACATATCCGTCAGACCTGTGTGTGTGTGTGTGTGTGCACGCGCGTGCATTTGTGTGTGTGCGCTTGCATTTGTGGCTGCAACGTACCTACCGTAGCTGACAGTAGGATCTGTGTAGAGGGAGGAAGAGCTGAAGGGCAGAAGGCCTGAGGAGTTCCTGTCATCACACCCATTTCTGGTTAATTCTAGGACAGGACAGAGTATAAACCTAAGCTGTGGGGCTGTAGGTAACAAGAGCTC
Organism: Catagonus wagneri; assembly: GCA_004024745.2. Taxonomy (NCBI): domain Eukaryota; kingdom Metazoa; phylum Chordata; class Mammalia; order Artiodactyla; family Tayassuidae; genus Catagonus; species Catagonus wagneri. The sequence continues at coordinate 1,790,947 of PVHT021183672.1, read as the reverse complement.
TTTGGTGGCTTCCATGGTACACATTGCCGTGGAAGGTTAGGGAAATCCATCACGGTTCAAGCAAGAGCAGGTAGAAGTTGCATCTACCTGGGAGACCAACAAAGGCTAGCAGGAAGAGGTCCCCACGGGCCGTGGTCCACGGCAGCCAGCCTGGACCTTGGGCGTATTCCCAATAGGGGACTGACTTGGAAAGCAGAAATTCAAGCACAGTCGTGTCAGCAGGATTGCCTAGCTGTAATTGCACTCATCGCTCAGCAGGTTTTTGTGCGGTTTTTGGGTTTTTTTGGTTTTTGGCTTTTTAGGGCCGCACCTGCAGCATAGGGAAGTTCCCAGGCTAGGGGTCGAATTGGAGCTGTGGCTGCCGGCCACAGCCACAGCGACGTCAGATCTGAGCTGCATCTGCCACCCACACAACAGCTCGCAGTAACCTGCATCCTCATGGATACTAGTTGGGTTCCTAACCCACTGAGCCACGACGGGAATTCCCATCGCTGAGCAGTTTCTAAACTTTCTTGTTCTGTGTGTGTGTGTGTGTGTGTACGTACATATGTATCAAAATGTATTCACTGAGGAAAAGCACTTTTCAGAATGAAGGTAACCACAAAGGAAAGTAACACACCAGTAATCGGTAGGGTTCACTTTGAAGCTGGATTTTCTGTTTTTGGGGGGTGAGGTGGCATTTCTCTCTGAGCTGATGCGGATGCGTCCTGCCACAAAGCTGGAGAGAGAGGGAGAGCCCAGGGGTCTGCAGATGTGGGTGAAATGAGAGGCCGGGGGACGTGTGGTGGTGACGAGTGGATGGTGCTCGGCAGCCCCGGGGGAAACAGGTAACACGGGGAGGGTGGGGGCGGGGAGGGCTGTGCTTGACCAGATTGGCGGTGTTGGCGGGTCAAGGAGGCCCAGCCGGCTGGTGTGGTGGCGCACACTTCTGGGCCGGGCACTGCCCGGGGCGCCCCAGGTGGGATGAGGCAGGTGGAAACAGAGAGAGATGTGAGTGTCTCGGGATGCGGAATGGGTGTGATGAGCTGTTTGATGCGGGCTGGGGGCTCGAGAAGGCGGCCCTTGGGAGAGGTGAGCGTCTCTGCCATTGCCTCTGCACGTGAGTTTGGTCGGGGGCTGGTCCCAGATCTCAGTGTACAGCCTTCGGGGCAGAGGCGGACGGATGGGAACAAGCCGGGCCAGGCTAAGGAACGAGCTGCATTTGGCCCCATTCAGGGTGACCTGCTGCCTCCAGTCCTGTTGTTCGTACAGGTTCCACTCCTTCTCTTCTTCGTGATTTTTATGCCTAGAGAAAATCGGGGCATGTGTCAAAATAACCATCTGATGGTGGATTCTGAGTGAATGAAGCCTCTATTTTCATGACTTTTTGTGAACTTTTGCCATCTTTCTTGGGTTCAGGATTCTTTTTTTTTTTTTGCATTTTAGGTCCTCAGTCCTGGCATATAGAGGTTCCCAGCCTAGGGGTCAAATGAGATCTGTTGCCACCAGCCTACACCACAGCCACAGCAGTGCGGGGTCTGAGACGTGTCTGTGACAGCAACACTGGATCCTTAACCCACTGAGTGAGGCCAGGGATCAAACCCACAACCTCATGGTTCCTAGTCGGTTTCATTTCCGCCGAGCCATGATGGGAACTCCCCACGTTCAGGGCTCTTAGTGTAGTGTCTAAAAGTCTGATGTGGCTATTCCAGCTCAGCAGCAGACGCTGGCATTGCAAATGCACTCACATCCAAGAAGGCTAGGCTAGTGGAAAGCTGTTGTAAGAGCGAGCCAGGAAACAGCGAGAGGAACAGATCAGTGTGCTCAATCGTGGCATTAAGAAACCTTCCACGGGAGGCTGCAGAAGCAGCTCTCAGAGTCCTGGATAGCTTGTACCCAGCATGCTTTGGGGACGAGCCTCAGTCATTTCCAGGACTGGTGCACAGGGACGTTGGGGTCACCGGTTATGAAGTCTGTGACATTTATGACCGTTCACAATCTCTGACATCCAGCAGCATGCTCGAGCGGAATTTAAAAGAAGCCTTTAGGCGTTGGCAATTCTGTTGAGAGAGAACTTCCAAATAGGACTTTTTTTTTTTTGTCTTTTTTGCCTTTTTATCTAGAGCCGCACCCGCGGCATATGGAGGTTCCCAGGCTAGGGGTCTAACAGAAACTGTAGCTGCCGGCCTACGCCACAGCCACAGCAACGCGGGATCTGAGCCGCGTCTGCAACCTACACCACAGCTCACGGCAACGCCGGATCCTTAACCCACTGAGCGAGGCCAGGGATCGAACCTGCAACCTCATGGTTCCTAGTCGGATTCGTTAACCACTGAGCCACAAAGGGAACTCCGCCAAACAGGACTTTTAATCGACTTTCTCACTCACATCCCGCGGGAACGTGGTCTGTCCGCCGGTCCCCCGGGGCGTATAGAACATGGGGTGGATCCCGAAGTCACAGAATGGCCAAGCCCCGTCGACTGAGGGTTTGCACACAGTGTATATCTTTAGTTAGGCAAACATGGCGACATCGGCCTAGATTTCAGACCCAGTAGGTAGCAAGGGTGGGGAAATAGGTAACTTCTTGTAAAGAAAACAGTGGATATAATCAAATGCAAAATCATTACATTAAATGATGGTACTTTTTTGTTTGTCTTTTTAAGGCCGCAGCTGAGGCATATGGAAGTTCCCAGGCTAGGGGTGGAATAGGAGCTGTAGCTGCCAGCCTACACCACAGGCACGGCAACCCCAGAACCACCCCAGAACCTACACCACAGCTCACAGCACCGCCAGATGCTTAACCCACTGAGTGAGGCCAGGGATCGAACCCACGTCCTCATGGATACTAGTCAGGTTTGTAACCCGCTGAGACCCAACGGGAACTCCCTAAATGATTGTACTTTTAACGTGAGTGTGTAAGTGGTCATGCTTTCTAGGTAGTTCTAATAGACTTTTCATGAGCCTGAAAGTTACAAAACACTATTTACAATGACAGAGGTAATTTGGTTTCATGTATTTTGCACAAAAGAAACTCCTATGAATTAATTTAAAAATACCATGTGAAAGGGAATGAGATTTTGAATTAGAAGTCTTGGGTTTGGGTTCTGGGTGGACCATTGAACTCTTCATCCTCAGCCAGCTCATTGTCATGGGCTACCAGAGAAATTACCTATAAAGAGGGGCTGCTTAGCGTAAGTCTTCCATTGAGTTGCTGAAAGAGCCTCGTGGAGAGCTAATTTCAGTAAAAGAATGCAGCCAGCTGCAGAGCTCAGTGCAAATTTAGAGCTGTCATAAAAGTAATAGTCCTCGCTTTAAATAGCAATATATATACATTTTTCTTTTAGAACTTTATTCATAAGAAATTAATATGAATAGTAATAGTAATTCTATTACTCCAATAGTAATTCTAATTCCTTGAGTAGTAAAACTAAGTGTAATTTCTTTGCCTACATTTGATAGCAAGACAATAATGTTTAAGGCTTTCATAGGTTTAATAGGTAATGGAGATGAGAACTCTTTAAAAATGATCTCATTTGTCCTTGAATAATAAAAAGACATTGCAGTCAAATTAGTATTCTGTTGGCTTTTTTTTTTTAATTCCAATTTTCTGAGCTATTTCCTAAAGAATTATTGACTATTTTCCACCTCTTTTGAAACTCACAAAATGATATTTAGGGAAGGATTCTTTTTAGAAAGTTACGAGGTAAGCCACACAGGCGTGTCTGTGGTGTGCAGAATATCTAGAAAGTACTACATGCTCTAGTGTAGTAGATACTGTGCACCATTCGATGGGGCTCAAAATGAGAGAAGTTTCTGGTGAAGCTTTGCCTTCTCCACCCACCTTGATTTCTGTTGTAGAAGCTGGTTTATTTGGGGCTGCAAAGACACTGCGTACAGGACGGGAAGTCTGAAACAGGGCCGACAGTTGCAACAAACAGATCAATGTCTGGTGGACTGTGGGCAGGGTTGGGGCCGAGCGGGCTGGGAACGGAGGGACTGAGACACCTCTAAGAGCCCCATCCCAAAAGTAGCCAGTGTGGCTGCCGAGGTCAGACTCCCAGTAAAGGCAGGAAGCTTTTAGCTGTATGGTGGACACTGTTAGGAGGGCAGACGTGTTCCAGGTTCAGCCACCATCCTGGTGACAGGTGAGGGCTCTTGGAAGAAAAACTCAGTAAGAGAGGAAAGGATCTCTTTCTGGGAAAGCGGGCTTCTAGAAAGCAGAGGGCCTTCTTTTCCTGGAGGTCAGCTCATCTTCCGGCGGCCTGGAGAGGAGTCTCTGCCGAAGGGCAGAGGGAGTCTCTGAGCTGCCACCGATCCGTTTCCCGTAACTCAGAGTCATCACTTCCCTCCTGACGAAAGCGCTTTGGAGTTCAGACCAGACGACTTTGAGCTGGAGTCGCCCAGCATGATAGTCTTTCTTCCCAGACACGGAGAGGGTTCCTGAAGAGAGAGGGCCCGGGGCGCTCTGCCTTCCTAGCCTCTGCCCCCTGCCCCTGCCCCGAGGGTGAGGTTGAGCTGGGCAGGAGAGAGAAAAGAGGACTCACTGCTTCCTGGCCCTCTTTGGTCAGCCCTACTCCTTCAGTCTGTAGCTCACCCTGTTTGAGGACGTGGTGATAGCTTGTCCGGACACCAGGCTTGGCTGACTGCTGGCCCGCGTGCAGAGGGAGCCCATCCCATGCGATGTAAAACCATACTTTGCTGGGGAACCTCAAACCAACGAGCAGACCTAGTGTCTTGAGCCAGAAAGCTGAAAGGAAAAGGGGAGTAAAGCTGTCATCTCAGTGAGAATGTCTTTGCTGAACCATTCAGCCTTCTCACAGTAGGATGGGTCAGAAAGTGTGTCGTGTTGCCAGTACGTACTCAGAAACACGGGGGGAGAATCAGAAATCCTGAGGGAGGACTGGATTGCTGGAGCCTCACACCCGTTCTGCTGGCCGGGAGTTAATGCCCCTCAGGTTGAAAGTAGTTTGTCTCCAGCACGGCGTAAAGCGTGGCCAGGCATCCCGGACCACCATAGAATCTATTCTGCCTGGAAACGCTCCCTTTGGGTTTCCCTGCCGGCGCCGTGATTCTCTGCCTGGCTCTAGGTCTGGCAGAACTTTGACTTCAGCCTGTAGTGCTGGAGTCAAGCTCAGGGCTGTTGTGTTTGCCTTCCAAGAAGTGACTGGCAAGCCCCCGCTGTTGGTTTGTTTTCCGATTTGCTGCCTGGCTGACGTCCGAGCTTGTCAGTCAGCCAGAAAGCCTGTTTCCTGCATGTCGCCCCTGGAAATCATCACCAGGACCAGGCCGGGCTGCCCGTTTTGGAAGATCAGGTGTGCCCCGTGCGGGAATCACAGTGACAGAACGAACGGATGTGTTTTATTTTTCAGAATGCTTGGGCCATACATGTGAGCTAATGAGAGAGAAAGCCTATAAAATCCTAACAGGTTAGGTGGGTAGCGGACGCGCCGGATACGATCCTTTTCTTCTTCTTGTACTTTTCTCCCATTACTTTGCAGGCGAGGACGTAACGTGTTAGAGGTGGTTACCTAAAGCTTCTGAAAGGTCCTCAGGACGACATGGGGCGTGTGTGTGCGCGCATGTGCACGCGTGTGCGTGCGTGTGTGTGTGAGAAAGAGAGAAGGTAGAGGGAGGGTCAGATAATAGTGTCTAATGGTACATTTCCTGGTGACCAAGGTTTAGGTATGCAGGATAGCAGGAGCATTCTAACGATCAGAATGTAACACGCTGTTAACTGAGGTGTAACCGCTGACGCTAATCCGACCATCAAAGCTGATAACCAACCTCTGCTTCGGCTGTAACGTGAGAACTGTCTTAGGAACACCCGGAGTGCACCAGCAACACAGAAGGAACATCCGAAATGCACGAGCAACAAAGATGGGAACGAGGACGAGGCCTTGAACGTGTCCACGACTCCACCGCCACTGGTGGGTACGTTTCGGGATCCACCTCTGCCAGCTCCACCTGGGCTTTAAACCCCTTTCCACTGGAGCTTTTCCCCGACCTTGTAACCGAGCTGATGCCCTGTGGGGCTCCGGGGCGCACAAGCCTTGCTTTGTCCTCCTTGGTTTGTCTTTAGGAAGAAAGACTCAGCCTCCATGGCCTCCCCTGAGTTCCAAAGGGCAGGTTCAAACAGTTGCAAGTCAGGGAAGGGAGGGGATGCAGAGACCAGAGAGAAGCAGTCAGGGCTCAGTAGTGCAGGAGTTTTGGTCGTGGCTCAACAGAAACAAATCTGATGAGCATCCATGAGGACGCAGGTTTGATCCCTGGCCTCTTGCAGTGGTTAAGGGTCTGGTGTTGCCATGAGCTGTGGTGTAGGTCGCAGATGAAGCTCAGATCTGTGGCTGTGGCTGTGGCTGTGGTATAGGCTGGCAGCTGCAGCTGCAGCTCTGATTTGACCCCCAGCCTGGGGGCTTCCAGTGCTGCAGATTCAGCCCTAAAAAGCAAAAGAAAAGAAAAAAAAAGGAAAAAGAAAAAAATAGTGCAGCTTTGGGGGCAGGGTCTTGGTCCCTCAAGGAATACGGATAACAATATCTTTGAGTTCTTCTACAGAAGTAAACCCCCAACAAGTAGGAAACGTTAATGAAGACTTCTTTGTTCCAGAAAGAAGACCGCCAGACCACTGAAGACCAGCTTGGAAAACAATGCAAGCTTGCCTCTACCCTGATCCTTTATCTGTGGCCCTATTTTTCACTCCCCAAACTGTAAAACCACCTCCCAGTCTCTCCTAAGGGGGGGCACAGTTTTTAAGGCATCAGCCTGCTGTGATCCTCCTTTGCTTGGCAAAGCAATAAAGCTGTTTTTTTTCTCCTTCGCCCAAAACTCTGTCTATGTGTTTCTGTTCAGTACTGATGACAGAGGCTGAGTTCTGGCAACAGTCTTATTGGGAATGTAGAAACGGCTCTTATTGTTAGTACGGAGGAAGAAATAAATAAGCGGCCTACAGCGCGTGACATAAGTGCAAAGTGATGAGAGTGGCCAGGTGATGCATATGTGTCATTTTAGCCATACTTGTATTTATTTGAATTTTTTTTTTTTTTGATAATCTCGTAAATGAGACAGGTGGTTTTTAAGAAGGTACGGTACCAGGATTTAGGAGCTATGTATTTTGTACTTCAGGATGGTACGATATTTCTCAATCTGAAATTTTTTGTGTTTCCAGTGCACAGCAGATTAGAACTATGTTTTCTGGGTGCACGATGGAAGCTAAAATCAGCAAAGTTCAGTGGGGTGTAATGATTTTCCGAGAGGGGCCAAAGTCTGCATTTAATAATTCCATCCTCGATGAACCTGCCAGTTGAAGAATGTTGCTAGGTCTTGTGCACGTGAAGGGTCAGAGCAAAGTGGGACATTTGTTCATGACTAGAATTCCTCGTCAAGCCAGTCTGAGAACGTGTGGTTTTGAGATCTTGCCCAGTAACAACCCAGAAAGATACCAGGCCCCAAATCCGAGGAGGCCCGTGTTACACAGAGTAAAATTGTATCGCCTGTAAATTAGTAAGGCCAAGTTACCCTAGCAGTGTGTAGAGTTACACGGCCTCTGACTTAGAGGATGCGTGACATGAGTGACGTGAAGGGGACCAGGTTGGGAGATGGGTACTGCAAACGCGGGAGACGGCTTTGGCTGAGACGGCTGAAGAGCGAGTACAGTACGGGACACCTGATGGTTGAAATATAAAATTCGTGGAAATGAAAACATTGCAAATAAATCTCATGGCTTTGTGTGACTGTCTTCATTAAAACAAATTACTGTGGCAGTTAGGACCAGCGGCGTCTCTGCAGCCCTGGGACGCACGTTCAATCCCTGGCCCGGCACAGTGGCTTAAAGGATCCGGTGTTGCTGCAGCTGCGGCTTGGATCTGATCCTGGGATCTCCATATGCTGTGGGGCGGCCAATAAATATTAAAAAAAAAAAAAAAACAAATTACCGGGAACAGCTATAAACTAGGGAGGACAGAATCACCTAGGCCAAAGCTGCAGAAAGCATTTAAAGGGCATACTTCCCTTAAATTAAATTCAGGTCTGGGGACATTATATGGAGAAGTGACCAGCATTTCCTTGCCACAGGGGTTGTTACCCACCAATGAAGAGCATGGAAGCTTCCTGAGGCCGGGCTGCTCTTCCCGTTCTTTCTGCTGCGCCCTCTCGGAATCCAGTCACAGGCTTGGCATGCTGTTTCGCGCGGTGGCCACTCGGCAGGTTGGATGCAGTGTTTATCTGATGGAGGTGCAGTGGGTTGCTGCTGTGGCGCAGGGGGTTAAGGATCTGGCATTGCCACAGCTGCAGCTCAGATTCGATCCCTGGCCCCGGCAACTTCTGTATGTCACGGATGCAGCTGAAAAAGGAAAAAAAAAAAAAGGAATCCAATGGAATCATTTTATAGGCTCCAAAACCAGAAGGTGTTTTAGCCGCCATCCCCTTCAAACTCAGCAAAGTGCTCTGTCGGGGGAAGAAGCATAGCTTTTCTCCGGTCCTTTTAATCTATCGACTGGGCGCCCTCTCACAAAAACAGAGCAACAAGAAAAAGGACACATATTTATGTGGGATAAGCTCTCCGTGACACGGAGCCAAAGGCCGGAAGAAATGGCTGAACTGAGTGTTTTATGCCAGGTGTGAGGCGGAGTGGAGAGTCGTGGGAAGAGTGGTAGGACAGAGGGGAGCTGAGTGTCGTGAGCCGGGGGCACTGAGCAAGGCCTCTGCCTTCGCATCCCTCTGTGTGGCTCGTCTTCTGGGTGAAGACGCCCCTTCCCCCGCGGGTGGGGCTGCCCTTCCAGCGAGGGTTCTCCTGCTGCTCCTCGGAGAGCTTCAGCTCGAACTCCTCACCGTGCCAAGGTGCCCTGTTTCGGAGTCGTGTGTCCTGAACCCCGTCAGCTGAAATCCAGACGGAGCAGGTTATGAAAATCCCTTCTTCCGCTCCCTGCTGTGCTCTGCGGTCCGTGCCCCGCCGCTGCCCACAGCACGGGCTGTGCGGTCTCTGCTCCGACCTGGCTGTGAAACACGCTCTGTTAGGGAGGTCCAAACCTCGCGCCGAGTCACTTCATAAGGAAAAACCGGTCTTTTCTTAAACTCAGTCCTGTCTTTCTGTCACGGTGCTCAGATGTGTTCTGTAGCAGCGCAGGTTTTTCTACGGCATCGTGTAACGTATGTAGCTCTGTAACTCAGGATCGTATCTGCTCTAGAAATTAAGATAAACTAGACTCACTGTGACTTCCTGTTTTATTTTGCTCACATGACAGTTGTGATCATGTATGGATTCTTCCTTTTTTTTTTGTCTTTTTAGGGCCACACCCGCGGCATATGGAGGTGCCCAGGCTAGGCGTCTAATCGGAGCTATAGCCGCCGGCCACGGCCACAGCCAAATCAACCCGGGATCCAAGCTGTGTCTGCGACCTACACCACAGCTCACGGTAACGCCAGATCCTTAACCCACTGAGTGAGGCCAGGGATCAAACCTGCAACCTCGCGGTTCCTAGTCGGATTTGTTTCTGCTGCACCATGACGGGAACTCCTAGATTAATTTTTAATTCCTTTGAGGTTTCTTGCTGGGAATTGCAGATTGTGGAATGTTCATTTCAACAATGTTCCTGGAATGCCTAATATTATTAATCATGGATTAGAGCAGGCTGCCAAAGTAAACTAGACTGTTCTAGACACAGGGAGTCACAGGGCATTTAACTTGAAAAGAGCAGAATATGAAGCATGTGGGGAAACTGAAGTAGGAAGAGACTGTAAAAACGCTCCGATTCCCTTTTCCCTGAACTCTGTATTCATTGTCCTCTTTATGTTTTTCCTTTGTTTGCGTGATATAGGGTATAATTAATTTGAATATGTTTTCTTGATTTCTCGCACATTCTCCCTGAAGGCAATTAAATCTGAGCATCTTGGTTGCAAGATGCATTGCACAGTCCCCCACCCCCACCCCAGGATACGGACAGAATGTATCTTGATTCATTGCGACATTGGTTAATCCACTTCAGGACGGGAGCCAGCTGTAACCACTTACCTTTTCAGAGGTCGCTGTGTTTCCTTCATTTCCAGTACCTCCTCGTCTCCAGATACTGTGAGGCTCGTGGCCTGAACGCTGAGGCTGTTGCTGGCCTTGTTGTCTTGGCGCCCTTTCTTCCTGTCCCTGCTCCCCACATCTTCCCATCCCTAAGGGTCTCACCGGGGCCCTCAGGCGTTCACTTCCCTCCTGATCCTCCACCCCTCCGTGGTTGTGCTGCCGTCCCTCCCCGCCCGCCTGCACTGCTCTGATCTGTATTTGCACTGAAGGTGATAGTTTTTGAAAAATATTCCTCTGCTCTTCCTTGTCCCTGGGCACCACCTCCCCACCTTCCGGGGAACCAGAATCATCCATTCTCTAAAGTGTCCCCAAGGACTTCTAAAGCAGGAATGGTGAGAAGGCATCCTTAGGTCATGGTTCACCTCCGCTCCCAAAGCCCACTGTGCTTTTGAGGACCTCAGGTGAAGCAGCCAGTCTTGAAAGGCAGGCTTTGTGGGGAGAGAAGGGATTTATGGCCAGCTTTACATGTCAGAAGGGAAGCTGGGCTGCCAGTGTGTCAAGTCTCACCTCCATCCTAGAATGGAAGAGAAGGTCAGACTTCAAACAGGGATCAGCAGGCTTTTTCTCTAACGTGTCAGAGAGTAAATATTTTAGGCTTTGCGACCACAGAGCTCCGCATCGGAGTGCAGAAGCTTCACAGACACAGTGCATAAACCAGTGTGTCCGTCCGAGTGCTAGGAAAACGTTTAGGACTGGAATTTGAATCGAAAGAATTTTCCTGTGTCGCCAAGTCTGCTTTTGATGCTCTTCAACCATTAAAAAATATTCTTTCATTTGTTTTTTTTTAGGGATGCACCTACAGCATATGGAAATCCCAGGCCAGGAGCTGCAGCTGCTGTCCTGCGCCACAGCCGCAGTAACGCCACATCTGAGCTGCGTCTGCGACCTACGCTGCAGCTCAAGGCAGTGACGGATCCTTTACCCACTGAGTGAGGCCAGGGATCAAACCCATGTTCTCATGGATAGTCAGGCTCGTTACCCCTGAGCCACGAGGGGAACCCCTAAAAAATATTCTTTATCTCTTAAGTAAGGTGGGCCAGGCTGGATTTGTCCTTGGGCTACTTTGCAGAGTCTGACTTCGGTGAAGGATCTCTCTCGGCAGAAACTTCAGGCACAGGAGTCACGAGGGAAAGGGCTGTTTAAAAGGTCTTGACCTTCTTCGGAGTTACCTGAGATTCGAAAGGACGACACGAAGGTTGAAGGTCGACAGGGAGGGAAGCCAAAGGTGGGGGCGTTTGCCCTGCTTGCAGTGGGAAACTCTGGAAGCCAGTGGCCTTAGAGGTTGTCCCACGTGAACAGGAGAGGGCGACAGGGATGGAGTAGGCACAGGTGGTTATAAGAGTCCCAGTAAAGGATCATAGATAGAGAGGGAGACCTGGGGACTTTGGGAGACCACCGTAAGTTACTAAATTGCTCAAAAAGGCCATCAGCACAAGGCAGGCTTGCTGGAGTAGTGGAGGTGCGAGAATTGCCTCAGGTCGTCGGGTTGGGGATGGAGATAGGTCTGCATTCAGATTCAGACAAAGGGCAGGAGTCAGGACACTGAGGAGGACCTGCTACTCCCAGAAAGGAAGAGGCGGGCTTTTCCGACCCCCACTCCCCTTGGAGGATCAAACTGTAGCCCACGGGATCCTCTGGGCAGAGCCTCCTTGACTGCCTGCTTGCAGCTCTCAGAAGCGTCCTATGTTAATAAATCTATTTCTTGCCTATCACTTTGTCTCTCACTGAATTCCTTCTGCTCCGAGGCGTGAAGAACCTGGACCTCAGTAAGTCGAGACACCAGGCGAGTGATTCTAATTTAAAACTTTGGCTTTAAGTCCCAATCTGGGTTTAGGCCTTCTGACTAGGTTCAGGCCGTTAGTGCTGTCAGTTTCAACGGGATGTGGGGCGGAGTGGGAATGCAGGCACTTATGGTGAGGAGGACGGATCCCCCTTCTCATGAGCCTGCCTCTGCCCCATGTTGGCCCAGAGAGGACCCAGCTGGTCGTGTGGACTCTCTGGGTGGGGGGCACAGACAAAGTGGCTTCTGGTGGTGACTGCATATGGTACTGTGGCAAGGGGTAAGGTGATGTCACAGCAGAGGCCGGGGTGGAGAGTAGATGATATTTGGGGCAGGAGGAAGAGAAGAGAAAGCAGTCCTTTCTAGGAACTGACTTGTAGAAACAGGAGGGTATTTCATGCATTTCCCGCTAAACTACCTCAGTATTGAAATTCATCATTCGTCTCCTCTCAACACTGGCAGTTCTTTTAGAATCAGTCCGTTTCTTTTTTTCTTTCTTTTCTTTTTCTTCCCCCTGCTAGGGCTGTACCCGCGGCATGTGGAAGTTCCCGGGCTAGGGGTTGAATCGGAGCTGTAGCCCCCAGCCTACTCCACAGACACAGAAACGCGGGATCCAAGCCGCGTCTGTAACCTACACCACAGCTCACGGCAACGTCTGATCCTTAACCCACTGAGCGAGGCCAGGGATCTAACCTGCATCCTCATGGATACTAGTTGGATTCATTTATGCTGAGCCAGGATGGGAACTCCCAATACAATCCATTTGTTAACCCCCTTTGTCCTTTGTCAATAAAAATCGAGCCTCACTGCTCTGGAAATAACAGGTGCTTTAAGATTCTTTGTTGAATTAAGGTGTTATACTTTATTATATATTAGAGCATATATGCGTGTGTGTGTGTGTGTATACATATACAAACTATAGAGAACATATATTATCTATTCCTCAGCTGTATTAGAAAGGAACTAAAGGCCCAAACTCTCGTGTTTTACATTGAGGGCCTACTATGGGATTATATTGTTCATTTAACCTTCATGGTCATTAGTGCTCATACATTCTTTAGCAAGACTCTTTGGTAATACACGTTGATAGAATGTACATTTATTACAACTTGAAAAAGGAGTGTCTTCCTTTTCTTTTCTAACTTTTCGTGAATCTTTAAATATTAGTATTCTTTTCCAGTGTTCTGTGTGTAAACTGACACTGTCTCCTTTCTCAGTCATTCTCTGTCTTTCTTGAAGTCAGCCGACACTTACCACATAGGTGGTAAATTGATTTGTCAGGAACAGTCTTCGTAGAAAGAGCTTTATGGAGCTTTCATAGCAAACTATCTTGAAAGGTAGCTTTTGCCTCGATTTATTTTGTCCAAAAACGTGGTATTTGGGACAGAATTGCCTATTGTTGAAGTTTTGGCACTTCGGCAGTTTCACATTTTCTTAAACGCCCGTGCAAGTCTGCATTGCACTGAAGGACAAGAAGAAATCTGACAAGGATTTCAGTGTTCCATTCAGTGAGATATGTGAATGTACATTAGGAGTATTCTCTCCTCTGAGAATGATATGGGGGTGAGCTTTGTTAACTTTTTTATCATATCAAATGGAAATAAATGACTGTACCATCACATGATTACAGTTTCTTGAAATGCGTATATATATATATGTATTTTATTTTTTTCCTGAGAATCTGTTCTAGGCCAACTTGTGTCACCTATCCTCAAAATTTGTACGTTGAAGTCCTACCACTTAGGATTTCAGTAGGTGACTGTAACTGCAGTTAGGACTTTAAGGAGGTCATTAAGGTAAAATGAAGTCCTTAGGTTGAGCCCTAATCCAATATGACCAATATTCTTTTTTGGGGGGAGCACAGCTTTGGCATATGGAAACTGCCAGGCTAGGGGTCGAATCAGAGCTGCAGCCAGCCTACATCACAACACAGGATCCCGTTAGCAACAAAGAATCTAAGTTGCGTCTGTGACCTACACCACAGCTCACGGCAATGCCAGACCCTTAACTCACTGAGCGGGGCCAGGGATCGAACCCTTGTCCTCCTGGACACTAGTTGGGTTTGTTACCACCTAGCCACAATGGGAACTCTTGACTGATGTCCTTATGAGAAGAGGTTAGGACACAGACGCACAGAAAGGGACGGCTACTTGAGGACACAGGGAGAGGGGCTCTTTTGGAGGTCCAGGTGTCAGCCAGGGGATGGCCAGCTAGGTGGTCCCCAAAGGCCTCAGGGAGTACAACAGACTTGATTGAGTCCTAGAAGTCCACGTTCATCATTAGCTTTGAAGTTTGAGACACTTGATCCAGATGGAGCCAGCAGGGTCTGGGTTTACTTTAGGGTTGAACCTGCAGTACTAAAGATCAGTCAAATGATCCGTCAGATTTCAGTCCTCTCTCCTGCCTCCTCTTTAAAGGGCCTTTGAACATCATTATTCCAAACAGGGTGTGTTGGCTTCATTCAGCATTCAGAGGGGTATAGGCACTCCAGTGCGTTAAGAGCCCTCACAAGGCTATGTTTCTGCCCGGAAGACTGCTGTGCATGCACTGAGTCCTTATCCTTCCTTACTTGGATGCTGTTCCTGGTGTTGCCGTGGAGACAGACAGCTCAGGTTGCCTGAACATCTCCTCAAGGCCATTCAGCACAATGATGGATGAATTCTGCTGTGCCTTTTCTTTTTCCTCTTCCTCTCCCGCCTCTCCTTTAACTTCCCCTTTCCCTCATCCTCTTTCCCTCCCCTCCTCCTCCTTTGCAGAGAAACACGGCCAATAAAAGAACATTAACAAAAACTAGCTCACAGAGAGGTTATATCCCAAAAGTCTATTTAGAAATTAATTTGTAATTTCGTGGTTCTTTTGGATACAATTATAAGTAGAAGTTGTGTGTCCGGTCAGTTTATTGAAATCTATGTAAAACCATAGTACACGTGGAAGTAGAAATTAATTCAGCTACATTGGTTTGATTTAAATATTCTGTACTTGGAAGTCCGACGGCCGTTCATCGTTGTACATTTTTTAAAATGGTGTGCTGTAAAAGTCTACGCTTTGCACGTGAATCATGGAACGAGGCAGCACGCAAGTCACCCTTTTCACTTACCCGCTATCACTGGCGTAGACGTTTCCTCTGGCTCCCTGTTATCCGGTGACAGCTGGCTGTTTAGCTGTAGGAAAAGGGTATCGTGCCAGTAACGCTTAGCTCTTCTGGAAACATTTTGAAGGCTGGGGTGAATAATGCTGTTACCCAAAAGAAAATCTCACTCTTTCGATTTTATGCATTAACAGCGACCAGAACCCCAGGGCGGGGCAGGCCGACTTCCCGTGTCCTAAGCGTCGTCCTCAGCGTCTGTCCGTCCCTCAAGGACCCAGCAGGACCTCTTGCTTCCTCAGCCGCCCTCCGTCATCTCAGCGCCCGTGATCCTTTTCCCGCTGGGAGCCAGGACCCCCTTGGTCCCCGAGGCACCGGGCCTGCGGCGGGCAGAGTCTCAGAGCGGGCGTGCGTCTCTTACCCTGGGACCCTCGAGGGAGCCTCCGAGGGAGAGGGGTGTGGAGACAGGGCACCTCTGACGCACGGAAGGGGCCGCCAGCGCCTGAGGCGGCGCAGAGAGAGTGGGAGGAGGAGGGTAGGAAGGGCCTGGTGAGCCAGGGCAGCGCGAGCAGGGCCCGGCTGGGGCGGGGCGGTGGGTTGGCGGGACCCTTGGGAGAAAGGCAGCCGGGCGGAAGCCACCCGCCGCGGCGGCGTGGGGAGATGCACCGAGAGCAAAGGGCTTTACACAGACGGGCTCCGGAGTGATTGTGTAAAGGCAGCTTTCTCAGACTGCAAAGTACTCCCAGGACAAGGTCCACACCGCGCTTTAAAGACGTCCTGGGGTGCTGGCCCAAGTTCAGAACCTCGTGCACTGCACGAACCCTGAGGCTCCTTGTTAAGGGCGTGCAGCGGCTCCTGCGGCGCACCGGGACTGGGGTCGGATTGCAGGCGCTGGAAGGAGGTTTGCAGAGCCTGCGCTGGCAATGATGGTCTCTCCAGCACTGTCTCGGGCTGGAAGAAGGAGACGGAGGAGCAGGTGACTCCCAGCGAGAGCTCACACTCCCCGCAGGCCCGTGGGTGGGGGAAAGGGCTGCGGTGAAGACTGGGGAGCCGGCACTGGAAGGTGCCCCTTGTCCCCAGGTGCCTTTCTGGTGTCCTAAGTCGGCGAGTGGCGACTGAGATGGGAGTGATTTCCGGGGGCCTCTCCAGAGGCACGGTCAACGCCAGATGCACTGAAAGCATACACTGCTTAGCTGAGCCCGCCCGCGGGACCAGGCTCCTTTGGGGACAGCACGAGGTCTAAGTGCAGTACTGAAGGAGAACACAGAGATTTATGGGACCGACTTTTTTTTTGTTGTTGTTGTTGGTCTTTTAAGGGCTGCACCCTTGGCATGTGGAGGTTCCCAGGCTAGGGGTTGAATCTGAGCTGCAGCTGCCGGCCTACGCCATGGCCACAGCAACGCGGGATCCGAGCCGTGTCTGCAACCTACATCACAGCTCACAGCAACGCCGGATCCTTAACCCACTAAGTGGGGCCAGGGATCAGACCCATGTCCTCATGGTTACTAGTTGGGTTCGTTACTGCTGAGCCACAACAGGAACTCATAATCCAATTTTCTTTTAGCTTTTGTATTTCAATTTTTATTTAGTTTCTTATTTTTTTAGTTTTTATTAGTTTTATTTATATTTATATTTTATATTAATATATATTTATTAAACTTTTATATTTTATATATTTTAATTTATGTTTTTATTTTATTAATTTTTACTTTATTTAGTTTTTTTATTTTAGTTTTTATTTAGTTTTTTATTTCATTTTAATGATTTTTAGTATTAATTCTATTCTGCTGCCATGTATTTCATCTTGAAGAGTTGAAACCCCTGCTGAGGGCATCACATACCCTTCACAGTAATCGTCAAGAGACGAAACACATGGTGATAAAATAGAACGATACTAAAAATGATGCTTCGGGAGTTCCCGTCGTGTCTCAGTGGTTAACGAATCCGACTAGGAACCATGGGGTTGTGGTTTTGATCCCTGGCCTCGCTCAGTGGGTTAAGGCTCCAGCATTGCCGTGAGCTGTGGTGTAGGTTGCAGACGCAGCTCGGATCCCATGTTGCTTTGGCTGTGGTGTAGGCTGGCAGCTGTAGCTCCGATTAGACCCCTAGCCTGGGAATCTCCACATGCCGTGGGAGTGACCCTAAGAAGCAAAAAAAAAAAAGTAAATAAATAAATAAAAATATTGTCTTGGAATAAGGATGATTTGAGTTGCCATTTTGGAAATGCACCCTGAGTGGCCAGGAAAACCAGCCACTAGACGATAAATATGTATTCTAAGAGAATGATCAGAGAGATTGGAAACAGTGAACGTCTCCTCGAGTCTCCAGAAAAAAATGCTGTCTTGTCGACACTTTGATTGGGGACCTTGAGATCTTTTCAGACTTGTGATCCCCGAAACGATAGGATAATAAACTTGTGTTGTTTTAAGCCACAGCCTGTGTGGTCAGTTGATACAGCAGGCATAGGAAATCAGTACAGTGTCCATTTTGTTTTCAGTTGCCCTTTCCAGTTTTGCAAAGGGACTTATGGAGATTTAATAAACCTCACTACTGGGGGTGCCTGTTGTGGCTCAGTGGGTTTAAGGACTTGATGTTATGTCTGCGAGGAGCTTCGATCCCTGTCCTCGCTCAGTGGGTTCAGGATCCAGCGTTGCCCTAAGATGTGGTGTAGGTCACAGATGCGGCTCAGATCCTTTGTGGCTGTGGCTGTGGAGCGGACCTGAAACTGCAGCTCCAATTTGACCCCTAGCCCAGGAACTTCCATATGCTGCAGGTGCACTTGTAAAAATAATAAAATAAAGATTAAAAAAACCTCACGGCTATCATGTTGCCTGTCCCCAAGATGTCATTTTCTAAATCATGATTTGTTTAAACTTTAGGGCCCAGGACTAGGGTGAATGCAAATTATCAAGTATTTATGTCGCCCACACTATGATTGGAAGCAATGTTTTATCGGTAAGAAAATGGGATTCATGATACTGCCTCTTAAAGAGAGTGTCTGCTTTTATAGAGAATATTCTGGGCTTGCTCATTGTTCACAGCCAGCGAAAAGAAATTCACGTTCAGTTTCTCGTTGCCTTTTAGCAACGCTCTTGTTGTGGCTCTTGGAATCCATCCTGGAGGCCTTCCCCGTACACGACACATTTACACTTTTCAAAACTATTCTCGAGGTAGCAAAGCTCTGAGCGGCTGAAAACCTGTTTGCGTCTGAGAAGCGATGAACCATGGTTGCCCGAGTCTCTGGGGACCGCAGCGTGCAAACCATCCTTTAGAAACTCCGTGAAGAGATGGCTAAATACAGGGACTTTTTGCAAATGTCCTGTCACCTGTTGCGAATGTGGGTGCTCAACTGGGGCTGTGACAGATAGCCTCACATCGGTCGCACTGAAGTGAGATAATTCCATATCTGAACTTGGCTGAGGCATAGATTTCATAGGCCAAATGTTCCTTTCTGTGTTCTTAACCTCTTTAAGTTCAAGCCTCTTTGCTTAAGATTAAAAAAAAAAAAAAATCCCAACCCTCCAACACATCTTCCTATTAGCCGTGACAGGACGCTGTCTTCAAACCCCCCCCACCCCCAAGTTCTGGTGGCCCAGAGAATTCACACAATTGCCATTGTGACCCTCCCTGAAAGCAGTGATTGACAGTCATGCATATCGTACACTCGCGGTCCCTGGGAGCTCGGCAGTCATGTGTACACAGAGGTAACTGACATTCCATATTATGGTAGAAATCTCCCATGTGCATCAGAAGGTTGGCTTCAGGGCGTGAGACCTCAGGGGGCGCTGAGCCTAAGATTCTCGCATCATATCTCAAATCACATCAAAGGCAGCCTTGGGGCCTTGTGTACAGGTTAACTCTCTCGGCAGAGTGAGCTTTGGTGAACAAGTTCACAATGAGGAGTCAGTGACTGCTGATGGGCTTTGTCTCGAGTCCAGTGCCTGTCAGGTCCTGGAGTTAATGTGAAACATCTCTGTCTTTCTCTTCCTCTTCCTCTTTCTCTCTCACTCACTCCTTCTCCCTCCCACCCCGACTGTTTATATTTCTGCGAAGATCTCTAAACTCCTACAAATGCTATGTCATTAATCCTCTTCCCAGAAGTCCAGGGGACCAGGCACGCAGAGATATCTTATTCCCGTAGAGATGGGAGAAGGAAAAGCAGAGGTCCCAGAGTTACGTATGCTGTGGTAGGTTAGTGGTGGCCTGATCGGACACCCTCGGGGCTGACTCGCCTCAGTCCTCTGCAGAATGTTTTCCCGCTGTCGAAAACACAGCAAGATACAAACTGCTATGTATAAAATAAGCTACAAAAATATATTGTGCAGCGCAGGGAAGATAACCAATATTTTATAATAACTATAGATGGACCGTAGCCTTTAAAAATGGTGAGTCCTTATGCTGTACACCTGAAACTTGTATATTGCACAGCAACTATACCTCAATAAAAAAAAAAACCTTTATATAACAACAACAAAAAACCACACCCACACAGCTTTTCCTTTCTGCTCAAAGTTTAGGGTCATATTGGTAATTAAAGCAGTAAAAAAGGCAATTGCTTAGGGGGCCCGCCACCCGCCTTTGGCCGTTCTTTCTGCATCCCTTCTCTGGTTCTCTGCGTCAGCAGTGATAGTTTTTTCCCACCAAGTCTCCCTTCCCATTTGTAGCTCCTCTCTCTGTCCCAGCTGCTAGCAGGAGCTTCCTGTGTGCCTGCCAGTGTGTGTGAGTGTGTGTGTGCGTGTGTGTGCGCGCGTGTGCGTGCTTTGCTGCCCCTGCTTCCCAGCACAGCCCATCGCTCCCCGTCTGGCACGGCGCTCACTGTGGGTGACCGTGCGCAGGGCATCTCCGGAAAGGGGCTTGTTGTAAAGTCCTTGAGGGCCGCCGGCTCCGTGTCCACCTTCTGTGAGCCTTCAAGACTTTGTGACGCTGCCTTGGACCTAGTGGCTGTCCCGAGACTATGCGGTATAACTGGTTCATCGATCGACACAGCAGAGCTGTGGATACCAGAGGAAGAAGCTTCGTTTTGCCAAATGTTGGCATCTCTTATCCTCCCAAAGACTCAAATTGTGGGGGTCTTGGGTTTTTGCCTGCAGTTTTGCCGTTCATACTTCATTCCTTTAGATATGCATAGCCCTGAAACAGCCCATCAAGCCATAGGCATTCCAGTTTCCTTTATTTTTAGACACCCAGGTGCCTAAATGCAACGTGGATATTTTTAGGATTTGTGTGTGTGTGTGTGTGTGTGTGTTTGTCTTTTCAGGGCCGCACCCGTGGCATATGGAGGTTCCCAGGCTAGGGGTCTAACAGGAGCTGTAGCTGCCGGCCTTCGCCACAGCCACAGCAACGCGGGATCCGAGCCGCGTCTGCAACCTACACCACAGCTCACGGCAACGCCGGATCCTTAACCCACTGAGCAAGGCCAGGGATCGAACCCGCAACCTCATGGTTCCTAGTTGGATTTGTTAACCACT
>PVHT021183672.1:1759305-1769572 GCA_004024745.2 Catagonus wagneri | reverse complement strand
GCATATGGAGGTTCCCAGGCTAGGGGTCTAACAGGAGCTGTAGCTGCCGGCCTTCGCCACAGCCACAGCAACGCGGGATCCGAGCCGCGTCTGCAACCTACACCACAGCTCACGGCAACGCCGGATCCTTAACCCACTGAGCAAGGCCAGGGATCGAACCCGCAACCTCATGGTTCCTAGTTGGATTTGTTAACCACTGAGCCACGACGGGAACTCCTATTTTTAGGATTTTTAAACCAAGTTTAATGGGGGGAAAATTGCAAAGGTAGATACTTCAGTCTTATGAGAAAGGTGTAATTGTCTTGAGAATTCATTGATCCAGTCAATAAGCATAGAAGAGACTGGAAAAAGAGAAGTATTTAGAAAATCTTATAAGCAACAGCGTTATTAATATAACCTTTTCTTTTTTTTTAAAAAAAAAAGTAAGCCCCCAGCTTGGTGCAGCAGTGTTCTGTTTGTCCTCTTGTGTGATGCTCATGAACACTGGGTAAAGTATATTCACAGAAAGTTATTACTGTGTTCACGCCACAGCTGACAAGATGCCCCTGAGACTGCTGGCTTACATGCTGCCATGCCATTACTAAGTGGGAGAACCAGGATCTCCACGAAGTCTTTTGAACCCAAATTCAGTGTTCTTTTTTTAAAAATTACTCTTTTAAATTTTTGGCTGCCCTGTGGCCTATAGAGTTCCCGGGCCAGGGCTCAGGTCTGAGCCCCAGTGGCCACCTGAGCTGCAGCCGCAGCCATGCCGGAGCCTCTAAGGTTCCAGCCAAGGATGGAACCTGTGTCCTGGCGCTGCAGAGACACCACTGATCCCAGTGTGTCACAGCGGAAATTCCCCAAACTCAATGTTCTAATTCACCCTCGCTACCAAATTCTAAAACCCATGGAATCTCCCCAAGTCTGTGGTTGGTCTTTGGGGAGGTCCTGATCCCTGAAAACTACATATGCATGTCCCAAGATTAATTACGTTTCCCTGAGGGAAAGCACCTCGATACTTCACTTTTCTCAGAGGCTTTATGACCCTTACAAACCACCCGAGAGAAAAAGCATAGGAAATGGAAACTATGAAACTTGTGGAGAAAGCCAGTTTCCCTTCTTTTCTGTTTAAAAAATATGCCCATCGCTCTCGCAGAATGGACCTTCAGAAAAACTCCTTTTCTCACACTGGTGGCATATTGATTTTTTGTGATGGCAGTGCAGATAATGGTAATTATAGGCGATAGTGTTTCTTTACTTATACATGAATGATTTATAAATTGTACTGCATTTCTAATAGCCAAGTATTAGATAACCGTTTGTCGTGATGAAAATCACTGATGACGTTCATGTCTGTCTCTCCAGACACCAACCTCTCCATGTAAAAAAGCATCTCGGAGCCGCTGTGATGGACTTAGAGATGCTCTTTTTAATTTATTTTATTTTATTTATCTATTTATATTTTTAAGATTTTTATATCTTCTGTTATAGTTGACTTGCAGTGTTCTGTCAATTTCTGCTGTGCAGCAAATTAACCCAGTCATACCTGTATATATATATATATATATACACACACACACACACACACTTTCTTTTTCTTACATTATCCTCCATCATGTTCCATCACAAGTGACTAGAGTTCCCTGTGCTCTCCAGCAGGATCCCATTGCTTATGCACTCCAGATGCAGTAGTTTGCATCCGCTAACCCCAGACTCCCAGTCCATCTACAGACGCTCTTTGAAGTCAGTAGAGATGGCCTTGTGCTGTGTCCTGAAAAACTGCACCAGCCGTTCGCATAGACAATTCTTTATAAAGGGCGCCCCCTGGTGTTGGGCTCTGCCAGACCGCACAGCGCTCTGCTTTGGTCCTGATTCTGTGAGCAAAATGGAAAATGGGAATCTGAGCATCGACAGACTCAGGAAAAAGAAGCTAAAACCTGACCCCATAGTACACAGAGACCGGACATACAAGGTGTCAGAGGCCAAAATAAATTCACGACTGACAAGTTGGGCAGCAGTGAGGCTGCCTCTGAAGATGTGCTGCTGGCTTCAGGGTATAGTGGACATATGCAGAGACTGGCTGTGGTACCGTGGCTCTGATGAAAAGGCGACCTGGGTCCTGAAAGCAGGGCATAAAAGTCGGAGGTCTCCACTCCCCGGCACGCCTCCTGAGCCACTGGGGTGCTTCATACTTCCTGCCCCTGCAGCTTGTGGCTTCGCAGGACCGTAGGTGCTTGGTGCCAGAGTCAAGGCACATTTGCCAGGGGACAAGAAAGAGTCCACTTCAACTATTAGCTATTCCTGCTGCCTGAGTGCTTCATGCTTCAGGTTCCTAGTAGGCAGGGATAGGAGACCTTCATCATGAGGGAGATAGGAAGGCTGTTCAGTCAGTGGGGGAGTGTGACCCCAGGGCCTTATTTCCACCCCGACGGGGCGGTGCAGCAGAAGCATGCTATGTCTGTGAACCTTCAATGATGAAGACCCGTGTTGGTCCATCAGGGAAGCCAGCCGGCCAGCAGAGAGAGCAGCCAAGCGGGGCTGTCCCGCATGAACTGCAGCTCTGCAGTCCGGGCCACTGACCTGTCTGGACTGAATTCCCCAGGAGGAGAAACGGGGATGGAGAAGAGATGGACATGGTCCCCGAACAGGGGTGGGGAACAGAGCTAGACTGCGGGGACTCAGCACACAGCACCCAGACGCCCTGGGTGAGGAGGGAGCTCCATCAGAGCTGTGGAGTGTGCCTCTGCTCGAGGGCACGTCTTTCCTGGGCTGAGCGCCTCCCGGGACAGGGAGCCCAGGCAGTGGATCCGACCCAGGGCGGCTCTAGCAGGCGTGTCTGCTCCCGTGGGTAACTGGCGCTCTAAAACCTGTTCTGCAGGGGTCAGGTCATTAGCTGCTGTGGTTGTTGACCAGCAGGGCACCCTAGAAGGAATCCAGGGTGAGAACCAGGAGCAGACCCTCGGTGCTGGGGATTAACCAGCCCCTCAGGGAGTTAGAGAGATCTCCGGAAAAAAATCATGAGTCCAGATTCTTTCATCTTCCCATACACAGAAGAGTGTGCAAATCGATTATTCCAGAGGTGGCTGTTCCTGATGACCAGCACTCACCTCCCCCCCAGACGTGTACCTGACTGCACGTAGCCCTTGGCCCAAACTGTGGACACAGAGGTGTCCCTCACTGCCACTCCCAGGCAGCACCCCCCTCCCCCCAACCACCGCCAGGGGGCTGTTGTCAGGCTGTAGTCCTCAACAAGGTCCCCAAATAAAACCGAAGCTCAGGAGTTCCCATCGTGGCTCAGGGGTAACAAACCCGACTAGGATCCATGAGGATATGGGTTCAATCTCTGGCCTCGCTCAGTGGGTTAAGGATCCAGTGTGGGTCACAGATGCTGCTTGGATCCGCTGTTGCTGTGGCTGTGGTGCAGGCTGGCAGCTGCAGCTCCAATTCGATTCAACCCCTAACCTGGGAAATTTCATATGCTGCAGGTGTGGCCCATAAAAGGAAAAAAAAAAACAAAAACGCACCAACCAACCAACAAAAACTGAAGCTCTCAGCTCTCACATTGTGCGTTTTTAAACATTTCAGTTGGCAGTGTCCTCCTCCTGGATCCACTTCAATTTTGCTTCCAGAGGACTCAGCGGCAGCGCCTACGCTCTCTGAAAAGAATTCTAAGGAGAAATATTTTGGACGATTATCTGCTTTTTTATTATCAATTTGTTTTCTTATTCACCAGCCCTTTCAGAATTTAACTACACTCAGAGCAGACTAGAACTGTGGAATTATTTTATTTACCATAAATGGAATAATGTACGGATAGCTCTTAGGTAAACATACGAGTTTAGATATAATGTTGCTTTAAAGCAAGAACAAATATGCAGAAATATGCTGTGTAGGATTTAATACATTTTCTGACTGTCGGATGCGTTTCCTCACAGCACAGTGAAGAGCAATCATGTGCCTTGCTGAAGTGTAGTTTGCATTTTTTATTGCTTTCATGGTGATTTATCTCTTTTTACTCTGCGTGGTTGGCAAACAGCTTCCCTTTGTGGAGATTTTTGTAATGTGGTTTTAATATTTTTCTTCTCATGACACTAAACGTTTGTTTTTGCGCATTGTGTGTGATCTGAATTACTGCTCCAGACATATTGCGGTTTCGGTAAGAAATATCCTAACAGGAGTTCCCACTGTGGGGGTGTGGATTAAAGATCTGGCGCGTCTCTGTGGCGTTGCAAGTTCGACCCTGGCCCCGTGCAGTGGGTTAAGCATCCGGCATTGCTGTGGTATAGGTCGCGGCTGAGCTTGGATTTGATTCCCTAGCACGGGAACTTCCATAGGCCATGTTGCAGCCAAAAGCAGGGGAAAAAAATACAGACTTCTTCCCTGTCTGTTACTTTACTAAGTGACCAAATCTAACACAAAAATTTTGGATTGCTGAAAATCTTTGCTCTGAAATAAAGGACATTAGTTGCTCCTGCAGGGGGCACTGTCCTACAATATATAAAAGGCCGGCTATGCACTGGTCTTCTTGGTTTTGCCCTGCCCTTTGGTTCTGAGTTTCATATTTGGCTTCTTGGCTTAATGTTTAAAAAAATGTGTTTTCCGTGGGTAGCAACGAACATGTTTGTGGTAATATACTAGCAACTGATCTTAACCCTTTATTTTATATATAATATGTGTAATATATAGTTTGTTTCTGTTGAACATCAGATTCTTACTTTTTTTTATGTATATTTTTTTAAAGAGGCATCCAGGAAGTTCCCGTCATGGCTCAGTGGTAACCAACCCAACTAAGTATCCATGAGGATGAGGGTTCGATCTCTGGCTCCTGTGCTCAGTGGGTTAAGGATCTGGCATTGCCATGAGCTGTGGTGTAGGTCACAGCCGCAGCTCCCATCCTGAGTTGCTGTGGCAGTGGTGTAGGCCTGCAGCTGCAGCTCCACTTCAGCCCTTAGCCTGGGAACTTCCACATGCTGCAGGTGTGACGCTAAAAAGACAATAAATAAGTGAATCAGTAAATGGCATGCACATTGTAAAAAAATGCCTTAGCTTTTTGGGGTTCATTTATCATTATTATTATTCCCACTGTTGTTATTATTATTATAAAACTGGTAAGCCAGGAGTTTTGTTGAGTCGTCCTGAATGTTGCCAAATTGCAGGTCTGAGGGTGAAGGTGCCAGGAACTGGTGCCTGGAAACAAGGCCTGGACCCCGTGTGGTCCTAAGGGAGACCCAGGTCCCCTTTGACAGCCATTCTCAGCTGGAAGAGTGAATATTTTGGCAAGTGGTCCACCCTGCGGCACCTCAAGGATTTAGGGCCTAAATCCTACGTCTAAAACCGGCTTGAGTTTCTTTTTTTGATTTTAAATGATTTTTATTTTTTCCATTGTAGCGGATTTACAGTGTTCTGTCAGTTTTCTGCTGTACAGCAAGGTGACCCAGTCACCCATACATATACATTCTTTCTTCTCACGTTATCATGCTCCATCATGAGTGACTAGATATAGCTGCCGGCACTCTGCAGCAGGATGGCGTTGCTTATCCATCCCAAAGGCAGTAGTGGCGTTTCCTTGTCAAGTGAGAAAGGATGGTCGCATCCCCAGTTTTCGTGCTCGGATTCAGATGCAGATATGACCTCCCGGCCCTACCAGTTAGAGGAATGAACTGTTAGAGTCCCGGGGTCTCAGAGCTGTGTGTAGAACTACTCCTTCCTCCGTGTAGAATTGTCTCACGTCCACCCTCCGCAAAGCAGCCTGGGATCGGGCACCAGGTGGCCTTGTGGGATCGGTTCCCTTTTCACGTGGGTGTCCACCCACTGACCTCATGTCCACCCCCGGCCTGACCCCCCCGAGGCCCGTGGGGCTGGCTCTGTTTGGGAAGTGGGGACCCATCACCCCAGTGCCTCCTGTGTCTAGGCTAGGTTTGCATTTCCCTGGCTCAGCCTGTTTTGCAGTTTCCTTTGCAGGTATGGATTCTGTGGGTTTCATGCGTAGCAGACTCACTGCGCCTTGCAATATCAGATCTTTTATTTATTTATTTATTTTTGTCTTTTTCCTTATTTGGGCCGCACCCGCGCGGCACATGGAGGTTCCCAGGCTTGAGGTCTAAGAGGAGCTGTAGCTGCCGGCCTTCGCCACAGCCACAGCAATGCGGGATCCGAGCCGCGTCTGCAACCTACACCACAGCTCACGGCAATGCCAGATCCTTAACCCACTGAGCAAGGCCAGGGTTTGAACCCGCAACCTCATGGTTCCTAGTCGGATTCGTTAACCACTGAGCCACGACGGGAACTCCCAAGACCAGATCTTTAACGGGGGCTTCTAACCCGTGTGGCACTTCTTTTTTTCAGTATTCTTGAGGTACAGGTGGCAAAGCTGTAGGGTAATGAAAGGGTTAAGGTGTGGATTTGACATGCAGAGAGATGCTGAAGTCTCCCCCCAAACCAGGAGTTAATTCCCACAGCCAGGGATCTCCCTTCGAGGGAGGGAGCCTGCGTTCAGGGTTGTGAAGGAAATGCGAAATGCCTCACAAGCAAGGCACCTGCATGATTATTTCCTTCCAGGACTGGAGCTGGGAAAAGCCGCCTACGAAGGACATCCAGGAGGTCAGAGCTCTCGTAGGGTGGCGCTTCTCCAAGCACAGTCTGTGGATGCCTGGGGTGCAGTGGGCTCAGCTTCCCCCTGGCCCTCACTGCCCCCCCTTTGCCGTGTGTGTGTGTGTGTGTGTGTGTGTGTGTGTGTGTGTGTGTGTGTGTTGGTGGCGGTGGGGGGTACTGCGCACAAATTCAGCCCCTCATGGCAGGAGGGGCTATGAGCACCCAAAGGGGCACCAGTAGCGGCAAGAGGCCGGTGCCCAGTTGTGGCCACCGGGCAGCCACGAGTCTGAGTGTCACTTCACTGTGTGTCTCACAGAGGACAGCAGGCAGGTGACAGCGAGGGGAGCCCAGACCCACTGCATCCGGCCACACGGGCCTCCAGATAGCTCTGCGTGGGATGATGAGTGGACGGAAGCCGTGGCTTCTCTTCTCCCACTGCCCCTGGCCTCGGAGTTTTCCCCGCTCCCCACTGAATCCCATTCCTTAAGGCACGCTGGGATGTAGTGGGGTTTCTCATAGACGCTGATGCCTCACAGGGAGGGACCGTGGCCTTGCCCACGCTGCCCCTGTGACCTGAGGGAGAAGCAGCTGGAGCTCTTCTGCACCCTCAGATTCCTGGTGCCCTCGTGCGGCCTGCTGAAGCAGGGTGGGGCCGGCCTCTCAAACCAGCTGAGCTCTCTGCATGCATGACCTTGAGAACTCGTGACCCTTGCTGCACAAACCTTAGAGCTCCGCAGATGACCCGGAGGACTTGCGGGGACAGATTGTCGGCCCTGCTCCCAGCCTCTCGTCCAGCTGGTCTGGGGTGGAGCTCAGTGACCCCCACGTCTCCCAAGCTTCCGGGGCGTCATGCCGTTCGCTGCCTATTTGAAGACTAGAGAACCACCAAACTGGAGTTCCCATCGTGGCGCAGTGAAAATGAACCCGACTAGTACCCATGAGGAGGCAGGTTCGATCCCTGGCCTTCTCAGTGGGTAGGGGATCCAGCGTTGCTGTGAGATGTGTAGGTCACAGATGCAGCTCGGATCCTGTGTTGCTGTTGCTGTGGCTGCGGCGTAGGCTGGCAGCTGCAGCTCCGATTCAACCCCTAGTCTGAGAACCTCCATATGCCACAGGTGCAGCCCTAAAAAAGCCAAAAGAAGAAAACCCAAGACAAAGCAGATATGCTTAATTTCGAAACAATAATTTGAAGGCATACATAAAATTTTGACATGAAGTATTACACATGTATTACTTGGAAACAGTCACCAGCTTACAGAAAACTTGCAAGTGGAGTTCAGAGGGCTTTCTTTTTTTCCTGAAACCTTTGGAGGTGAGTGATCCGTCTGAGGCCTCAGGCCGTGAGTAGTTTCGCGGGCATGTCTCTATGTATGTAGACAGAGTACAGGCCTTGCCATCAGGAGCTTAGCAGGCATAGCACTGCCTTCTAGTGATCAGACTCCTTTCAGGCTTCACCTCCTGCCCTCTTGACGGACTTTACAGCCAGAGGAGCCGGTCAGAATTAGGCACTGCTGAGCACTGTCCCTTCACCTGCCTTTCGTCTGCTTCCTCATCTTGCTTTGAGGTTCTTGGGCTTGGCGCGATTGAACTTTATACGCCACGCGTCTCATGGAACGCCCCTCCGTTTGGGCTGGTCGGGTGTTTCCTCACCACCAGGTCCGGGCCGCACGTCTTTGCAGGGGGACCGCAGAAGCCAGGCTCTGTTCTTTTCTTGGCATTCTGTCCCAGAGCGCACTGCTTTGATCAGTTCTGTTGCTGCTGCTGATTTGAGTGAGACGGCCCCCAGTTTTAACACTCTTATTTTTTTTAATTTTTAGTTTTTTTTCTTTTTAGGGCCACATTTGTGGCATATACAAGTTCCCAGGCTAGGGGTCGTATCGGAGATGCCGCTGCCGGCCTACACCACAGCCACAACGACAGTGGATCCGAGCCACCTCTGCGACCTACACCCCAGCTTGTGGTAGCACTGGATTTTTAACCTCCTGAGCGAGGCCAGGGCTTGAACCCACATCCTCACAAAGACTGTGTCAGGTTCTTAACCTGCTGAGCCCTGACGGGAACTCCTAACACACTTGATTTAAATCAGGTGAACTCTTTACTTGGTCCTCAGTCAGTAGGCAGCCAAGGTCACTGTCTGTAATGAAATCATTCCATCCCAGTTTGAGAGGGAAAACATCCGTTCTTTCGTGTTACAAATAACTCTAATCTCTAGAAAGCAGAGTGACCACTCCCTCATTGGTCATGAGCTTTCCCCTTGGTTTTGAAGTCCACGAGGCACTGTGAACAAAGTTGAACAGAAGTCGAGTATTTCCAATTTAAGTTCGTTTAACGTTTTAACCATTTTTTTTTTCTGGAAAACTCATCAAACTGAGATGCTTGTGGAGTAAGAACTTCCTAAGCGTTCCTTTAGGGAAGTAGGAAACCACATTTGGGAAAAAAAGAAGATGTGGAGAATTTTACTTTGCAGAAGCCTGTTTTCTATCCTCTCTCGTTTATTCCCATTTATGTGGAAAACCACAGAATACATATTTAAAGAATATATTTTCTCGTGTTTTAGACCTGTTTTGTCAGGAGAAGAACAGGTAAATGCTCAGAGTGAACCGTGGTTTCTCATCTTCAGCATGGTGGTCGTTTGGGCGGGGTGATCGTGAGGCCATCTTGTGCATTACAGGATGTTTAGCGGCATCCCTCGTGGCCTCTGCCCACTAGATCAGAGGCACCTCCCGGTCCTGACAATCAGAAACTTCCCCAAAGGGAGTTCCCCTCGTGCCTCAGTGGTTAACGAACCCAACTAGGATCCGTGAGGACGTGGGTTCGATCCCTGGCCTCGCTCAGTGGGTTAAGGATCCGGTGTGGCCATGAGCTGTGGTGTAGGTCACAGATCTGGCTCAGATCTGGCATTGCTGTGGCTGTGGTGTAGGCTGGTGGCTACAGCTCCAATTCAGCCTGTAGCCTGGGAACTTCCATATGCCACAGATGCGGCCCTAAAAAGCAAAACAAACAAAATTTTCCCAAAGGTAGCAGATGTCCCTTTCTGGGGAACAAAACGGTAGACAAACCAACTTGCCCCTGCTGGAGAACGACCGAAGCCAATCATAGAATTTTTATAAAATCTACAAAACTTGCCAACTACAAACTATGGGTGGAAGTAGAGACTGTAATTGAGATTTCTATTTAAGTAGAATTTTCAACGTATGCATTGTTAAATGTGTGGCATTTTTTTTGTTATTTTTTTCTTTGTAGGGCTGCATCCGTGGCATAGCCACAGTCACAGCAATGCAGGATCCGAGCCGTTTCTGTGACCTACACCACAGCTCACAGCAGCGCCAGATCCTTAACCCAGTGAGCAAGGCCAGGGATCGAACCCACATCCTCATGGCATTTTAAGAATAAGTTTCTAGAAAAGTAGCACATGAGGTTAAATTTCTGGACACATAAGTTTGCACTGTAATATGTATTAAAATAGATGCTGTCGGGGAGTTCCCGTCGTGGCGCAGCAGTTAACGAATCCGACTAGGAACCATGAGGTTGCGGGTTCGATCCCTGCCCTTGCTCAGTGGGTTAACGATCCGGCGTTGCCGTGAGCTGTGGTGTAGGTTGCAGACGTGGCTCGGATCCTGCGTTGCTGTGGCTGCGGCGCAGGCCAGTGGCCACAGCTCCGATTAGACCCCTAGCCTGGGAACCTCCACATGCCGCG
>PVHT021183672.1:1730769-1759205 GCA_004024745.2 Catagonus wagneri | reverse complement strand
TGACAAAAAAGGCAAAATAAATAAATAAATAAATAAATAAAATAGATGCTGTCGGGATGACACTTTTGGTTAAAGTTTCTCAGTGTTTAGACCAAGGATCAACCTTTTTCCTGTCAGTTACACAACTTATCCTGCCCCTGAACAGACTTTGATGGAATTTCTTGTCTGTTACGGGAACCAGGTGGCTGGCTGTGCTGCAGGCACAGTGGAGCTGTGCGGGTGAGGACCTGTGAACACAGCGTCTGTTCCCGCTGAGGATCCCCGTGGGCATGCTGTTCACTGAGGCGATTCACAGTCCGGTGGAGACCCGCTCTGATAGGTTTTCACTGGTGCCAGGTCTGACTTTTCGGATCCTTTCCCGTGGCGTTGCCACAAAGGGGACGAGGACGGAATTGCAGGGAGCTGCACAGAACTGGAGATGGCTGTGTGTTCACTACAAAAGTCCCCTTCTTGGTATGCAATATCGTTGCTGAATTCACTGTGTTGTGCTGGTCGGGGGAGGAGCTGCAGAACAACTGCCTTCCCCCAGTACCTCCCGAGTTCTTGGACAGGTCAGAAATGAACTTGAGTAGCTGCAGGTGCTCCGAAAGGAATGCAGAAATATTTCCAATGCTTTGTTTGCCCATTATGCAAGTATTTGTCTTATTGCAGCTATTGAAATACCTTTACAAACGTTGTCTGGCAAAGCAAGCATGTATTTTGGAAACGTTTACTTGGCTTTTAAAGTTGCTTTTAAAGTTGCTGTTCCTCAACTGTTTGCTCATTGGAGGAAAAGAAATGTTTGGGAAAAGCTTTTTAAGTTAGCTGTCCCCTGGTGGCTCCTTTAATCCCCTCAAGAAGAAATCTTTGGGGTTAGATGAGTGTTAAAAGGAATCAAAGAAATACCCAGTGAAATCAGAAGCCAAGTGCGATGGCTACATGAAGGTGACAGCTCTCGGCAGAGGGTTAAGAATGTTACAAAGAGGACTTCTGGTGGCGCAGTGGAAACGGATCTGACTAGTATCCGTGAGGATGCAGGTTCGATCCCTGGTCTCACTCGGTGGGTTAAGGGTCCGGTATTGCTGTGAGCTGTGGTGTAGGTCACAGACATGGCTTGGATCTCGTGTTGCTCTGGCTGTGGCGTAGGCCGGCAGCTGTAGCTCTGATTGCACCCCTAGCATGCGAGCTTCCTTCCGGTGTGAGGCAGAATATTAGCTCAGGTAGTCAGTGCTGGAGCTTAGGCTCCGATGCATTCTCTTGATATGGATATTGATTAACACCTGTAGCTTAAGGGCTCCCGGGAGTAACACCTCCACAGGCCTTGTTTCATTACAGGAAACGCGCGCATCCCCCACAGGCTTTGTTTGCAGTAGGAAATGCAAATCTCTAGCCCCTCCTCCACTGACAGAAAAAGAATGAGAGGAGTGGTGACTTCATCTAATGAAAGAAAAGGACAAAGAAGCCATAAAATTTACGGGACCTATAAAATTTCCAGCCGTAAGACCCCGACTGGACAAGGGCTGATATAGGTACTTGAGCAAGGCCAATGGAAAAAAGCCACATCTTTCTGGACCCCACGTCGGTGCCCCTCCCCACCTTTAAGAGATAAAAACCCTATAGGACAATAGAGATGGGGCTCTTCTCCCCCCTCCCAGCAGCCCTAGGAGCTGTTTGCTCTCCTTTTATAAAAACACTGCTTGCTTGCTGCCTGCGTGTTCGGGGCATTCATTCTTCCACTACCCTGAACCCAAACCCGTATCATCTCTCCAGGATCAGTGTGGCCCTAAGAGAAATCACAGGCACATGGATGCGAGACTAACAGAGGTGAGCAACAGAAGGACCCTTCCGGGAAACAAGGAATTGCACTTTGGGTCTGCGTTTCCTTTTTCCGCGTTCATTTCCTCAGGCCCAGCTTCTGACCGGAAGCTGTCGAGGAAATATAGTAGGTAAGACTATGAAGCAGGCTTTGGCTGGGCAAAATCTAAGTTTCTGCTAAACTAGATCTATGAACCACGGAGAATTTGTCTGTTTCCTGAAAAAAAAAAAAGTGCAATGGGAGAGTTGCGAGTTACATGTTATTTGGGGCAACCCAATTGCAGCCTGGGAGGTAGCCTCTGGCCAGCTCTGCGGGGAGGCCCCGGAGAGCTGGCGGGGGGCCGGGGTTGATGACTTCGGTGAAGGGGCTACACTCGTTTTTGGCAGAGGGCTGCTGGTGCGCACAGGGCACTGAGGTCTCCATTAATGCCTTTAGTGCTCTTCTAGGTTTGAGTAGATGCAAGAAATTGGGCTCATGAAATCTTCTCCTGAAAATATCTGACTGTCTGGGGTCCTGTCCTGCTGGCTTTTTCCAGAGCAGAGAACACGGCACTCCTGGTCTCCTCCCTGATGTCCTTGGTTCAGGGTATGGAAGGGCAGCAACTTGAGTCGCTAGTGGCTTCCGCCCTTGTGGAGGCTGATGGCAGGCGACAATCTTTAGTTGGCAGCCCTCAAGACAAGAACAGAATCCGCTTAATGATGAGATGGCATGGGCTGTCTTGGGTAAAGGAAGAGACGGCTCAGCCGTTGATAGTCGTCAGACCCGGTGAGCTGAAGGGACAGTGGCCTGAAACCCGCCTTGGTGGTCCCCAGTGGACAAGTGAAGTGATGAACTCTGAGCGACAAGAACCAGGGGAGTTTTCCGTGTGTAATTCCTCTTTATTTCTACTGCTACGTAATTTCTCCTATGAAAAAAATCAAGGCACACGGAGTGACAAAACTCAGAACAAAGGCCATGGGAGAAATACTCCATCTAGGTTGCTGTGATGTGGGAAAAATTAAAGTAGCTTTGCTTTATTAATAATTTACATTTTTTTTTCTCTTGTCCTTTTAGGGCTGCACCCGTGGCACATGGAGGTTCCCAGGCTAGGGGTCGAATTGGAGCTGTAGCTGCTGGCCTTCACTGCAGCCACAGCAACGCAGGATCTGAGCCGCATCTGTGACCTACACCACAGCTCACGGGAACGCCGGATCCTTAACCCACTGAGCGAGGCCAGGGATCGAACCTGCGTCCTCATGGATACTATTTGGGCTCATTAACTGCTGAGCCACGACGGGAACTCCACCAAAACTTTGATTTTACAGCCACTGTCAGTGCCTTGTTTTTTCCGTGTGTGTCATTATGCATATGGCCTGGGGGAAGATGCCATTTGAAGGTGGCTGGGATCCTGAATTGTGACTGACTGCTTCTGCTGTTTCCTCTGCAGTTCAGCAGAGGTACGGCTGGGGCTCTCATTTCTTTCGTACCGAGACGTGAAGGGACTATGATGGGTAGTAACCAGCTAGTCCATCTTAATCCTTTTATGTACACTTTTGTATTTCCGGGGGCTTTGTGCAGTGCGCTTGAGCTGAAATATTTGGCTCCTGTTCCAGTGGTACTGAGTGGTGTGTGGATAGTGCTCGATAAATACTGGCCGCAATGAGCTAATCTAAGATTGAACTGCTGCCACGGAGCTTGGCATATAGTGACGGTTGGGGCTATGAGAAAATGGGCGGCATCTGTCATCACGCAGATAAGTGTTTCTAATAAAGTTTAACCCCTGGAGGGATTTGCCTTCATCCCAAGCCTTCTCTTAGGACTCCTTCAGAGGCTGGGAGAATCTGAGCCGTCTTGTCAACACCACATCAGCGGGGACACAGATGAGTTCCTTCCGCCCTGAAAGGTTATCCCCGGCTGCAGCACATCTGATACCCAGGCTGAGAGCCACCCAGTACAGCGCCGATACCATCAGAGCTTATTACAGAGTCTCCATCCTGGCCGTGTTCGCACCTGGGCCGGGTAGGCACCAGCAGCCTGCTTCCTGCAGGAATGAGAATAAGTTCCCTTGTATGAGGGGCTAAGCGGTTTCTGCAAGCAGAACACAAAGAGCCTTAGCTTCCAATGAAGTTTACCTTTCCTGATGTGGTGATGGAATATTATGGCAATTTGGATATATAGAAGTATTAAATGATGTATTGTCACACTTCAGATTTAAAAAAAAGCAAAAAAACCTTTGTTTAATACCACTTCACATTAAATAGCAAAATATGTCAGCTTATCATCTTATATTTCTTTTCCATCAGCTGAATGTCATTTAATTCTTTCCACCAAACCCTTCCAACTAAACCCATGTTAACTTGGCTGATAAAAATATCAGCTAGGAGTTCCTGTAGTGGCTCAGTGGTTAACTAATCCCACTAGCATCCATGAGGACACGGGTTCGATCCCTGGCCTTGCTCAGTGGGTTAAGGATCTGGCGTCATGAGCTGTGGTGCAGGGTGCAGACGCGGCTCAGATCCCGCGTTGCTGTGGCTTTTGGCATACAGCTCTGATTGGACTGCTAGCCTGGGAACCTTAAAAGACTAAAAGACGACAACAACAAAAAAAAAATCACCTTTTCTTTCTTTCTTCCTTCCTTCTTTCCTTCCTCCCTTTCTTTCTTTTTTCGACCGCACCCAATGGCATATGGAAATTCTGAGGCTAGGGGTCGAATCAGAGCTACGGCTGCTGGCCTATGCCACAGCCATAGCAACACGAGATCCGAGCCACATCTGTGACCTACAGCACAGTTCATGGCAACGCCAGATCCCCAACCCACTGAGCGAGGCGAGAGATCGAACCTGCGTCCTCATGGATACTAGTCAGATTCATTTCCGTTGAGCTACGATTGGAACTCCTCACCTATATTTCTTGCTTAAGAAATGTTATCTTTGTGTGCGTTACTGAAAATAGAGTTAGTTCACAGTTCCTGCTGTGGCATAAAGGGATGGATGATGTCTCTGCACTGCCAGGATGCGAGTAGGATCCCTGGCCTGGCACCGCGGGTTGCAGGATCCTGTGTAGGTCGCAACTGTGGCTCAGATCTCATCCTGGCCAGGAAACTCCATATGCCTCGGGGCAGCCAATAAAAGGAAAAAACAAGACATTTATTTGCAAATGTTAACCATACAGAGGTAAACACAGTGGGTGTGTGTGTGGTGGGGGGGTGAAGCACTTGCTAGGAGGGGAAAAGGCCGAGAATGTGAACAGTTGTGTTTCAAACTGGTACAACCAAACAAAAAGAGAGATGAGAAGAAAAGCAACATTCTGAAATTGTGTTCAAAGGTGATGACAAGAGAGAGACGGGGGAAGGGGTGGAAAGAGGGTCAGGGCTTTTCGTAAGGGATGTCACCATTCCCGAGCAGATGTTTGAAACTTGGAGGGGGTCATGCTTTATATGTCACCGTCACAGGAGACATTCCAGAGACGCTGTCATGTTCAGTAGAGTAGGGCCCCATGTCACACACATCTATTCATTCATTCATTCATTTATTTATCTATTTAATGGCCACACCCATGGAACATTCCTGGGCCAGGGACTGAACCCAGGTGGCAGCTGCAACCTACCCTGCAGCTGCAGCAATGCCAGATCCTTTAAACCACTACGCTGGGCTGGGGGTCGAAGCCTTGCCTAGGCAGTGATCCAAGCCACTGCCCTTGGATTCTTAAACCACTGCACCATGACAGGAACTCCTCACACACAACCTTTGAATGACCCACAAAGTAACTTTGTGTATGACTCTCCCAAGCCAAAAAATAACTTTGTTGTACATAGAAACCCAGGCATTCTCTTTAGGGTTCCAATGTATATTGAATATTCTAACAGTGCAGCCTGTAGGTAGCTAGAAGAAATATTTTACTTTGTTTCATTGAGAGTATTGCTAAGAGTTGTTCACTGATTGAGAAAATCCATCATTTTGGCATTGCCCCTTCCTGGATTGAGGATAGATACTCATGGATTAGGTTGCATGTGGGTTTATAGCTATGCACTCGTCACTTACCTGTTTTCAAAACATCAGTTTTTTTTTTCCCAAAGGTATCCTTATTCAGTTGAACAATGTCTTACTTCTCTTGTATCGAAGGTTGTTCTTTAGAAATAAGAGCCAGCATAGAACAAGCTCATTCTGCATTCTTTTGTCACTGTGCCCAAAGTGTTGACGTAATATTTAAAAACAGAGTCATAATAAATTATCCTGTGTTTATTTCTGCTTTGTATTGCAATTGCAATGGGCATTGTTTCCTATAATGTTTGTAAGACCATATGGAGGCAGACTCTACTACCAATGGATTTTATTTGAGGAGCATTTAAAAGTATGAAGAAATACGAATGGTACAGAGCGGGGTTGGTCCAGAGAAAAGAACCATTGATGTGAAGGACGCAGGCCTGTGGAGGAACCGTAGGAGGCAGGAACTTTCATCCAACATTGTTAGTAGAGCTCTAGAGAACCAGCCAAGTTTAGGATTAAAAAAAAAAAATCTGGGAGTTCCCATCGTGGCTCCGTGGTTAACGAATCCAACTAGGAACCATGAGGTTGCGGGTTCGATCCCTGGCCTTGCTTAGTGTGTTGGGGATCCGGCGTTGCCGTGAGCTGTGGTGTAGGTTGCAGATGCGGCTCGGATCCCGCGTTGCTGTGGCTGTGGCGAAGGCCGGCAGCTACAGCTCCTGTTAGACCCCTAGTCTGGGAACCTCCATATGCCACGGGTGCAGCCCTAGATAAAGCAAAAAGGCAAAAAAAAATCTGTGTGTAAGGATAGAAAGGAAGCCGTACTTACTAAGGGCAAAGCAGATTCCATGGAAACATGGCAATAGAGTCATTCTGACCTGAGTCATTAGAAAAATGTTGACCATAGTTGAAAAATAGATAGTGTTTTTTTTCCTACACCCAGACAAGAAGCACGTGTTAGTTACGGAGCTGTGTCCTGTAGAGTCGTCAGATAGGACTAAGCTCCTACTTAGGAGGGGTTCCCATCCTAGTTTGGGTGAGAATAGGAAAAGACGGTTCGTTCAAAGTTTAAGGATGGAATTCAGGTTTATAAGAAATATGACCAGCCATGTTGCTAATGGGGGCTAATTCTTGAAGAATTAAAATAATCGTTATCAGTTTCTTAAAAACGAATGATTTAGTTTACATATAATTATATATATTTTTTACAGTTGCTATATATCATTGTAATAGGAAGTGCAACTTTTCCTTCGCTACTTAAAAGTTTAAAAATCCTTCACTTTGGATTGTTGCTTTGCTGTTGAGTTGTATAAGTTGTTTGTATATTTTAGAGATTAATCCCTTGTCAGCTGCATCATTTGAAACTGTTTTCTCCCATTCTGTAAGTTGTCTTTTTTGTTTTTTTAATTATTTCCTTTGCTGTGCAAAAGGTTGCCAGTTTGATTAGGTTCCATTGGTTCATTTTTGCTTTTATTTCCATTGCCTTGGTAGACTGACCTGAGAAGACATTTGTAAGGTTGATGTCAGAGAATGTTCTGCCTGTGTTCTCGTCTAGGAGTTTCATGGTGTCTTGTCTTACGTTTAAGTCTTTAAGCCATTTTGAGTATGTTTTTATGCATGGTGTGAGGGCGTGTCTCAGTTTCATGGATTTACATACAGCTGTACAGTTTCCCAGCACCACTTGCTGAAAAGACTGCCTTTTCCCCATTTTATATTCTTGGCTCCTTTGTCGAAGATTAATTGGCCGTAGGTGTCTGAGTTTATTTCCGGGTTCTCTGTTCTGTTCCTTTGGTCCTTATGTCTGTTTTGGTACCGGGACTACACTGTCTTCACTACTGTGGCTTTGTAATATTGCCTGAGGCTTGGGAGAGTTATGCCTCTGCTTGGTTTTGCTTTGACAACTCTGGGTATGCTGTGATTCCATATAAATTTTTGGATTGTTGGTTCTAGTTCTGTGAAAAATTAAGTTATTTTGTTTTTTTTTTGTAAAGGTCATTGTGTATTACAACAGCAGATAAATATTCATTTTTATCTAGTTCTTAAATTTTTCATATTTAATTTCTCAGCTGTCTCAAAAGGAATTTGTTGTGTCCGTCAGCTGAAATGTTATTTTTCCAGAAGTATCAATGAGTAATCGAGCCTTCCTTTAGCTCATTATCTTGAATGGGATGCTTAAACTTGGATCAAGATTATTTAGCTGTTGATAGTGTTCACACTATTGATATTGAAACTATTCATATGAATTGGATAAATACATTATTTTAATTATTGTATCTTTATCATAACCTTAATGTATGACAGTACCTTTGTTAACTTTTTTTTGTTAAAAATTTCAAGAGTGTTTTCAAGCATTTTTCCCACTCTTTTTTATTACAGTTTATAGTTCATTTTATGGGATCATCACATCTTTGAGGTATTTTTCATGGTAACTTACTTATTCTATTATTATTATTTTGTTCTTATTATTAGTGTTACCTTTATTTGCCTGTTAGGCAAAATAAGAAATTATGGATATCTGTACATTTTCTTATCTGTGACTTTTAAGTAGATGAACTTAAAATCAACTTAGATGCACTTAAAGAGATCAGTTTCAAGGGTAATCTAATAGCCTGTATGTGCAGTCTTCGTTCCGTCATCTTTTTTGCATATGTTATTTTGGTTCTTATAGTTTCTTATGTGCATGTGTTTAGGTTCTCATTTCCTCTGCATATACTGTCTTGTTGTTCTTCTTCTTTCCATGGAATTCTAAAATACGTACGATTCTTGTGATCTTTCTGCTGAAGGTCACTTTTATATTTTAAAGAATACACTCTAATTCACTTGTCTTCAGTCACCGCCATAATTAATAACATTTTCTTTTTCTCTTTTTTTTGTCTTTTGTCTTTTTAGGGCTGCACCTGCGGCATATGGAGGTTCCCAGGATTAGGGGTCGAATTGGAACTACAGCTGCCGGCCTACACCACAGCCACAGCAACAGTCTCTGAGCTATGTTGTGACCTACACAACAGCTCACGGCAATGCCAGATCCTTAACCCACTGAGCAAGGCCAGGGATCAAACCTGAGTCCTCATGGTTACTAATTGGATTTGTTAACCTCTGAGCCATGACAGGAACTCCAAAATTTTATTTTTCAATGTTCTTGTATTTCCTCAGGCTTCTTAGTACTTAGTTATCATTTGTGTTATGTAGAATTTTGCATCTAAGTTTTTATTAAATGATTTTCTACATTGGGGAGTTCCCGTTGTGGTACAGCGGAAGTCTAGGAACCATGAGGTTGCAGGTTTGATCCCTGGCCTCGCTCAGTGAGTTAAGGATCCAGTGTTGCTGTGAGCTGTGCTGTAGGTCACACACGTGGCTCAGAGCCCTCATCGCTGTGGCTGTGGTATAGGCTGGCAGCTGTAGCTCCGATTTGACCCTACCCTGGGAACCTCCATATGCCGTGGGTGTGGCCCTAAAAACGCAAAAAAAAAAAAAAAAAACTGCATTGGTTTTCAAGAATTATCTATACATTTTTATTAAGCTTATGACATTGCAAATGCCACGTGTGCTGAGTTTTTTCTGTTATAAGTTTTTTGACTTGTTGCAACTATTTTCACATCACATAAAAACAGAACTTTTCTGTTCTTGACTTTGGGTTCCCCAGCCTGGGAACCTCCATAGGCTGTGTGTGCGGCCCTAAAAAGACCAAAAAAAAAAAAAAGTACTTTTTAAGTGGAAGTGGGGGCTGCCAGCTTTAGAAGACACACATTTTGTTGGATCAGGTAGAGTGTGGGTCTCACCATCGTTTCATCTTACGGGCAGTGAGGATATCGTCACGGCCACACCATCCCCCGTTCCAACTCAGGAAAATCCAGATTGCCTGCCTCTGCTCCCTCTTCTCCTTGTAGCCTCTCTCTGGGGAGAGATTTCACATGCTTGTCGTACCCCTTCTATCCCGAGGGGGCACCTGAAGCTTGTCCTCTCTCTCAGTAACTCATGCCTTTGCATTGCTCGTCCCGCTGTGTTGGGGTGTCACAGTCCCCAATGGAAAGACAGGGAGGGCCTTGGACCAGCACAGCCGGTGTTTCACAGACTGGGTCTTCACAGCATTTCTGCCTAGCTGAGCAGTTGGATCTGACTCTGTGAACTACAGATGATACAGTGGGTCAGCAAGATCCTTTGATTTATGACCTGTGGACAGGAATTCCCAGAACAGACTTAGGCTGAAGACTGGCTATCTACCTCTCCAGAACACCAGCTCCTGAGCAAAGACAAAACAAAACAGAAAAAAGAGATTGGGTTAATTCCTGTTTTTACACTTAAGTGACCAGAGAAGTGTAATTGATTTCCCCTTTGAAGCAGCAGATGCAGTGTCTTCCAGGGGAGATACTAAGAAAGAAAACACTCCTCTGTTCAACAAAGAGACTCCTGGCTGACCCTCTAGCTCTGAGGCAGTGGACAGTCAACTGAAATCTTCTGTTTCGATCATGTGGGAGTTTGCAAATTAATAATGCATGGGACAGCGCGGCAAACCAGAAACAGACTTTGTAACTCTACCCACAGAGGCTAAGCTCTATCCTTAGTCAATGTGAGTGGTTAACTTCATTCACCTGGTACGGTTCCACCCAGTAAGTTAGGGTGTTATGTTGCATGCGACAAATAGACTTCTTATACCAGTCGCAGAAGAGGATGCTTCTGGTTATTTGTGTTAAAATATTTTTCCTTCTCTGTTGAATAAATAGTGCACAGATAAGATATTTAGGGAGTATGTTTTATAGATGTACCAAATTATTAGATCACTCATGGTTAGGCTTTAGGTAGCTACGTCCTGTTTTTTCCTGCTTATTAATTCCATCAGTTTTTTTTTTTTCGCTTTTTTTAAGGGCTGCAAATACAGCATATGTAAGTTCCCAGGCTAGGGGTTGAATCGGAACTGCAGCTGCTGGCCTCTACCCCAACCACAGCCACAGCCACGCAGGATCTGAGCCACATCTGCGACCTACACCACAGCTCATGGCAACGCTGGATCCTTAACCCGCTGAGTGAGGCCAGGGATCGAACCCACATCTTCATGGATAACGGTTGGATTTGTTTCCCCTGCGCCACGACAGGAACTCCCTCTATCAGGTCTATCGAGTGGATATTCTTCCCGCCTCTTCTGAGAACAAGTGTGGCCGGGCAGCCCTCTGTGGTGGTGTGAGAGCTCCTTTTTCTTCAGCTCGAAGGTATTTCAGCGGGAAGCTAGAAATCAGGTTTCCGGGCCTGGCTGCCTTCTCTGATAGCTCTGTGTTTGCGGCACGTTCCTTTCTCAGCCCCGTTTCCGCGAGTGTGACTAGGGAGTAGAAATGTCCTCATAGCACAGTCTCTAGCCCTTGAGAGTGCTCCTGGAAGTGTAACTGCCATTGGTATTTGCAGCCTAGAAAGAGATGCATCAGAGATGCAAAAGCGGGTGATCCTGTCTGCAGGAACTCGCCCCCAGGGGGCTTCGGTAAATATCTGTTAAAGGGGTGCCTCGTGGCGTGAATGAGGGGCTCCTTAACAAGCAAACACAGGTAACATGGTGCATCACGCCCTGGCTGGACTGCAGCTGCCCGCTTCCCTCTGGCCATCGTCCACCTTTTCCATGTGTCTTGCAGCGTCCTGCCCACAGCAATGAACTTCACATGTGCAGCCTTCTTGAAGTCAGTTCCGCTCCCTGATTCCTCCTCTCCACTCATGCTTTTCCTTGGAACTTGTCTCAACCAGGTCTTGAATGTCTGGCCCCAAATTTCCTGCCTCCTGTCTGCGTTGCGGCTTCAGGTTTGCAGTCTCTTACAGGCCAGTGTCTGCGTTCTAATTTTGGTTTTCCCCTAAGGTTGCTAACTGCTTGTAAGCCCTGTGGTTTTTCATGGTCTGAAACACAACATTCATTGCATGGAAACCTCCGAGATCTGACCTGTTTCAGGGCGACAGTATTTCCCAGTTATAGACCTTGGATTTTTTTTTCTTGCCTTTTGTTGTTTTAGGGCTGCACCCGCGGCATGTGGAGGTTCCCGGGCTGGGGGTCTAATCGGAGCTATAGCCGCCAGCCTACACTGCAGCCACAGCAACAAGGGATCCGAGCCGCGTCTGCAACCTACATCACAGTTCACGGCAATGCCAGATTGTTAACCCACTGAGCAAGGCCAGGGATCGAACCTGCAACCTCATGGTTCCTAGTTGGATTTGTTAACTGCTGTGCCACAACTGGAACTCCAGACCTTGGATCTTGATAGGTAGGTCATGATACTTAATGCAAGAACGGCAATATTATAAGAAATGAATGAATTTGAAAGGTGGCTATGGGTTGAAAAGCTGTTCCCACACATTTAAGATAAAAAGCGAGTAGAGGCAGCCTAACTCATTATTTTGGATCAAATTAAAAAGAGCTGAAGTCACCTGAAAATGTGAAAGGTAATACATTTTTTAAAATTCTAATTGACAAATCTCTAATGAATTCACTTCACTGATTTTCCCCTTAAATCAGAATTTGCCAGCCATGCGCTTTTCTTAAAAATCTTGGAAAGGGAATCCCCTTGCAGTGTTATCGACCTCCAGGAAATGGTTATGTACCTGGAAGTCGGCCGCCCGCAGGTGGAACACAGCCAAGTTGTTCTCAGCATTTATCCTCACCGCTTGCAGCCCCACAGGTCTTTGGAAAATGCACACCCATATCTGCTGCCTATTTTCCTGGGTCTTTCGGAT
Organism: Catagonus wagneri; assembly: GCA_004024745.2. Classification (NCBI taxonomy): domain Eukaryota; kingdom Metazoa; phylum Chordata; class Mammalia; order Artiodactyla; family Tayassuidae; genus Catagonus; species Catagonus wagneri. The sequence goes on along the minus strand of PVHT021183672.1, from coordinate 1,746,746 downwards.
CTCCCTTTCTGTGTAACTGCTGCTCCATGACACGTGACCTCTGGCTCATGAAATGTGTGGTGTTTTCAAATTGGAGGAGCCTCGTTCACCTCCCTTGAGATCTGCATTGCTCTGCTGCAGATGAAGCGCTCGGGGGCTGGGGCGTCACTGCACCCAGTGTCTGCAAGATCACCTTGCCTGTTACTGGGTGCACGCTGGACAGTTAATTTTCATTAATCATAAAAACGTGATTTTTGAAAGTGTTACCCAAACTACTGTTCTTTCAGAAAACCTCTGCGGTATTTCTTAAAATCACTTCGCGCTCCCCTTTGAGTCACCTGGAATCTGCTTCCGATCCATCTGTGAGTGAACCCCGGGGAGAACCATACTCAGCCCCTGCCCTCCAAGGGGGTCGTTGGACAGGAACCCAGGTCAGCGGTTCTTAGCGTCCACACTGTTGGCAGTCAGAGCTTGGTCCTTCTCTGGGGGTGTTCATGCTGTGTGCTGTTGGATGTTGCGTGCATTCCTGGCCTCCACCTGCTAGGTGTCAACAGTGCCTCCTCCCTACTTGTGACAAGTGAGAACGTGTCCAGATGCTGCCTATTGTAATAACCGGGGGCGGGCTGAGAATCACTGAGCTGAATTAATGTCCTCTCATACCAAGGCTTGTCCCCAGCCCCTTGGTGTGGGAGAACAATGTCCACGAGCTCTGGAGAGACCTGTCTCTGCAACGTAACTTTTATTGCTCAGGTAGAAACGCCGCCCGGTGTTGCCGCGGGTGGTCATTTGGAACATTTGAAGTCGGCCTCGCTAGGCACTCCGCAGTAACATGCCTCAGGACTGCTCGGCCCAAGGGGTACCACGGTCATGACTGTAAAAACTGTTTGAACTTGAACTTGCAGTTCCTGTGGTGACTCAGCAGTAGCAAACCCGACTAGTATCTGTGAGGATGTGGGTTCCATCCCTGGCTTCCCTCAGTGGGTTGAGGATCCGGCGTTGGCGTGAGCTGTGGTGTAGGTCGCAGATGAGGCTCGGATTCCGAGTTGCTGTGGCTGTGGTGTAGGCTGGCAGCTGCACCTCTGTTTCGACCCGTAGCCTGGGAACCTCCATATGCCATCAGTATGATCCTAAAAAGCAGAAAAAAAAAAAATCAGCTTAATCAGATAAAATGGTTGGCCTCTGAAAAATATTTTTAAAGGAGATAATTATACAGTTGATATCCTTGGCTTAAAAAAAATTTAAGTAAAAACTAATGAAGGGTGTTTATTTTGTAAGACTGTTTCTTCATACTCTTTAACAAGTCCATGGTCTTTCATTACTAAGTTTTTTTTTTTTTTTTGCCTTTTCTAGGGCCGCAACTGTGGCATATGGAGGTTCCCAGGCTAGGGGTCTAACAGGAGATGTAGCCGCCGGCTGACACCACAGCCACAGCAACGCGGGATCCGAGCCACATCTGCAACCTACACCACAGCTCACGGCAACACCGGATCCTTAACCCGATGAGCAAGGTCAGGGATTGAACCCGCAACCTCATGGTTCCTAGTCGGATTCGTTAACCACTGAGCCACGACGGGAACTCCTAATTAGTAAGTATTTTTACTGTATAGGAGTAAAGGTTTACGTATTTCTCACGTTATTTCTAGTGGCTGAGACTGTCTTCTCAAGAGTGTATTAGCAGAATGTTTCTCATTATTCAGAACTAATTTTTCTGAAGTCCTTTAAAACTCCCACTGGTTTGAAAGAAATTTAATCTGAGTATAATACTTTCTGCTTTTTAGAAAAATTTTGAAATCATTTTAGAGTTAAGATAGTTGCAAAAAAAAATTCCAGGAATTTTTATTTTTCCTGAGCCATTTGACGCCAACTGTTGACATGATACTTATGTGTGTTTTCTATCAAAGAGGACATTCTCCTACAAAACCACAGTACCACCATCCAAATCAGGAAATTAACGCTGGGCACGTGACAGCCGCAGACCCTGCTCAAGTTTTGCCTGTTGTCCTAATACTGTTCTTTATAACAAAAAGATTCGGTACGCAATCACGCATCACCTTTAGTCTCCCTGTTTCTGCGGTCTCTTTCTGTCTGAAACGGTCCCTCTGCCTTTTTTTCTTTTTCTAAACTTTCATGACCTTGATATGTTTGAAGGTTGTCACATGCCACTTAGTTTGTCTGTCGGTTCTCCCTCGCAGTTTGTTTGCTCACGAGGAGATCTGGGTTCCGTGTAGCGGGACTGCCGTCAGTGTGATTCTGAGCCCTGCCTGTATCCGCCGTGGTGCTGCCTTTGTCTCCTGACCTGTGATGTTTAAACGTGATCAGTTGATTAAGGGGGAGGTTCAGAGGTTTTTCCGTTGTAACCAATAAGAGTTCTGTGCAGAGACGCTTTGACTATATATTCTGTTTCCCCTCAAATGTGAACCCACTAGTTTTTTTTTTAATCCACTGATATTTCTTGAATTGGTGAATTATTCCAGCAATGGTTGCCCAAAACACTGTCCTAATTCCATCATTTCTGCTCCTTTCTTTGGTTCACGTTATACTGTATGGAGGAGCTTTCTTCTCTCCCTGTTTGTTTATGTCCACGTGGACCTGGATTTCTATTTTATTTAGAGATTATCATCTTTATTTGTGACGTTTATTTAATACTTCCCTCCAGCTAAATCGAACAATGCCTTCATCCATTCTTTGATGCGTCAACTCCTTTTCAGGCAGTGCCTTTCTTAGAGTTTTCTTTCTCTTACTGTTCAGCCTGTACTTGCCTTGTCTACATATTCTAGTGGTGTGCCTTGCAAGATTAACATGGTGCATCTGTTCAGATTCCATCAACCTTTTGGAACCGTCTCATGACCTCATGGCCCAGTGTTCTGGCTTGTCAAGAAGGTCCATAGGCAAGAAGGAATCACGTGCTGGTTCTCACCTGGCTGTGTTCTGGTTTCTCCTGCCCCTTGGCCCGCAGACAGTGTATGCAGCAGGCTGCCAAGGTGGATCCAGCCTCCTCTGCAGTCACACCCGTCCCCGCCCCAGGCTGACCTAGGGCTCTTTCACCCTTATGTCCATTAGCCATGAGCTTGGCGATGGCTGCCAGGCTGGTAACTTAGGAAGTTAGCGTTGGCACTTGACATCCACACACCCACTCTCCTCCCGTGTACCAAAGGTGCTTCTGCAACCCCGCTGGGGTTCATTTCAGCTCCTCTCTCCCCTCATTCACTCCGACCACGTGCTAGGCGCGTTTCCTTCAGTTTCCGTCGTCGTCCGATTTTCACCCAGGGCTGAAGGCTCAGGGGCTTCTGGACGTGGCGGATCTGGCTCCTGTGCGCCAGAGTCATTGAGGATACCTGTTAGAGCGACGGCGCAACAAGAATGAAAAGAAACGTGCGTAAGAGTGATCTCGAGTGGATCCCTCTCTTCTCAGGGTTCTGTTTAACTTGGGAGAGAGCTTAACGGCCGCCGGAGTACTTAGCTACCGGTGGTTCTAAACCTGAGGAGGTTTGCTCCCTCAGGGAGGGGGTGTGCTTATGGCGTCTAGTGGGTTGAGGCCATGGGGGACAGTTCCTCACAGCAAAAAACTACCCCAGCTGTTAATAATTCCAAGTTTCAGAACCAGAAATGTTCAATATAAACAGTGTTGTCCTTTTTCTTTTTTGGCGGGGGCGACACTTGCGGCATATGGAGGTTCCCAGGCTAGGGGTCTAATCGGAGCTGCGGCTGCCAGGCTACAGCACAGCCACAGCAACGCGGGATCCAAGCCGCGTCTGCGACCTACACCACAGCTCACGGCAGCGCCAGCTGAGGTAGCTACGCAGCACGTAGGAGGACGAAGCCTGGACTGAGCGCCGAGCTTCGGGCGGAAGGTGAGAGTGACAGGGCGCTGTAAGGAGAACAGAGGCCCTGCAGTGCTTGCTGCGAAGCGTGGCCCCAGTGCGGTGGCTGAAGGCCCTTTCAGTGCTGGTTCAGAACAGATGGGAGCGTTCGTGGACCATGGTCTCTTTAAGATTAAGAATACAGGCCCGAGAGTTCCCATCGCGGTTCAGTGGAAATGAACCCAACTGGAATCCATGAGGAGGTGGGTTCCATCCCTGGCCTTGCTCAGTGGGTTAAGGATCCGGTGTTGCTGTGAGCTTCGGTGTAGTTTACAGATGCTGCCCGGATCCCGCGTTGCTGTCGCTGTGCTGTAGGCCGGCAGCTGCAGCTCCAGGTAGACCCCTAGCCTGGGAACTGCCATATGCTGAGGGTGTGGCCCTAGGGGGGAAAAAAAAAATATATATATATATATATGTACACACACACACACACACGCACACACACACCTGTATTTCTCTTCCTTTTCGAGCCTTTGTTAGAGTTACAGGATTCCCCGTATCTCCAGACACAGTAGCAAATAAATCTTAGTATAGTCATTAAATTAGTTAATACATTTTAAAAAGTTAGGTTTTCAGACTAAGGATTTTGTGGGTTTGTAAAAATTTCTTGCTCAGCGGTGTCAGTTCTCAGACTGGCATGTAGGAAACACTGTTTTCTGATTTTGACAGGTCTTTGCAAGGGTTCCTGAGGTGCATTTATAAACTTACTCAAACCATTGTAAATTCTTGAGATTACTCTCAAGTGGCAGCTCAAAAACATTTTTTTTTTACTGTTGAAAATTGAACTAACAGCTAATCATTCACCACACCTATCTGCCTTTCTCTGCCCAGAATGATCTTTAGCTTTATCCTAAAGTAAAATCTGTCATCAAAGATGAATGATGTGCCACTGACAATATTCTAAAAAAAGGTACTTTCTATGTAAGGACACTGCAAAAGAGGAGAGCAACCAAAAGTGATCGAGGGAAGAGAGGCACGTTTAATTAAGTGTCAAAGATGACGGTTAGAAGGATGTGGATGAATTTGGTGTGTCAGTTTGGCGTGTTGGCCCAAATCAATCTCCCTCTCTCGCTTAGAGACACACCCTGTAAACGGTTTAATATCTTGGATTGTCATCATGTAGTCCCTAGGGCCTGAGGCCCAGCTTTGTAAGCCAGCACTGCTCCTGGCCGTCTTCCTGGAGGCAATCTCCCCTATGCCATTCCTGGGTGCCACCCAGCAGTCTCGAATAGCGCCAGTTGGCTCCAGGTAGCCTGTGCCGTTATCGGAGGGGAAGAACTCACTTAGTACTTGAAGGAAGCACACCCATTTGTGCTAGGTTGGAGAAGAGACTACGTAAACGATTTTGTGGCAGATTAACTTGGGAATGTTCTAATTGTTCAGTGCTGACATTCCTTACATCCACATTACAAAAATATAACTTACAGTGTGTTTCATATGGTGCCTTTCAGTCAGGTGCTCCGTATTGCATTTGGCTTCCTGAAATGTGGAATTTTTATGACGGTCGTTATAGTAGGAAATTTCAAGGGAGTCATTTTATGGTATGTATTTTACTTCTTACAGCTTGGCTTCTAAGACGATAACACCCGCTTACCTTTACCTTTGTGAGTGGAGTTCAGATATTTTCAAAACGCTCTTTGTGTTCTAATTGTTCTTGGCTTCAATAGGCTCTAGCAAAGCCAAGCAGAATAGAAGAGCGAGTCTGAAAATCAGAAAATGTTGGATTAGCCAAATGCCTTTTTCCTTCATTTGGTTAGGAAGTACTCTTACATTTTGCCAAAATCTGAAACAAAATTCCATTGCAAACAAAATTCCATTGCCCTTCATTACATCTCTTTTCCATCACACGATTAAATGTTCAGCATTGTTCCTGTGCATTCATTAACAAGATGGAAATATTCACATTATCAAGGGAGGCTTCCGCGCTCCACTTGGCACCTCCTCAGAGCGCTGCAGCAACAAATTATGGAATTATGTAAGCGAGAAAAGCATGTATCCCCCGGGTCCGTTAAGCCATGGTACTTGTTTTGCAGAGCTTAAGTGGGAGGGTGGGTACCAGAATGAAGGAGACCAACACCGAAATTTAATTTTTAACTTTTGGAGCTCTGTTATCTCATAGGAGTAAAGATCACAGGATGTTCTGTCTGGAAAGGACTTAATTTTTCCGGTGCGGCTGTCTGCCCCGGTGGGAGACGGTCTCTCCAAAAACCCTACTGAGGAGACCTTCCGTAAAGCATGGGGAACTCAGTCCCTGCGGAGACTGTCGCTGGCAGCTTTGAACAGATTGAAAGCTCCTCCTAGTGCCGAGACAGATCTCCCTCAAAGGTGGCTGCCTTCCTTCTTGGGCCGCGTCCTCAACCCCAGCATGAAAAGTTTTCTAAACGAAGCAGCTTGGGTCAGACGAGGATGGTGACGGGGTCTCCGCTCCAGGCCTTTGCCCCGTTGCCTTTCTCTGCTTCTCTTTTTCCAGTGGAGGACGTTCTTCTGCTCCAGCTGTTTTTAGGTTCACCTTTCAGAACATCTGTCCAGATTGTTAATGCTCGTGTCAAATGGCTTAGAACGGAGAAGGGCACCCCCAGGGAGTCTAAAGATGAGGAGTGGGTGGGAGCCGGTCCTTAACTGTTCTTTTCCACGTTCCTGGTTTTATTAACGAAGTCAGAATTGCATTAGCTCTTGAGACGGTAATTACGCTGTTGATTTATACTGAACTCACAGTGAGGTAACTTTTTCAAGTAACTTTATATTCTTTTTTTTTTTTTTTGTCTTTTTGCCTTATCTGGGGCCGCACCCGCGGCATGTGGAGGTTTCCAGGCTAGGGGTCTAACATGAGCTGCAGCCGCCGGCCTACGCCACAGCCACAGCAACGCGGGATCTGAGCCGCGTCTGCGACCTACACCACAGCTCACGGCAACGCCGGATCCTTAACGCACTGATCAAGGCCAGGGATCAAACCTGCAACCTCATCATTCTTAGTCGGATTCGTTAACCACTGAGCCATGAGGGGAACTCCAGTAACTTTATATTCTGCTCTATCACATCTAGTATTTGCGGATTTGATTTTTTAAATTGTAAATTCAAGGCTTTATGTATTTTACCTTTATGTTAAAATAATATCTCTGAGTAAAATAATGTTTAGGAAAATCAAGTCAAAAATTTATACAAGATATTATGGGGTTGCAGGATGGAGGATAGAGTTATTTGTCCTTTTTATTGTTATTTTTGGGTTTCTATTAATGTTGATATAATATTTGGGCCCTCACATTAAAAAAAAAAAAAATCAGAGAATTCACATTGTAGCTCAAAGGGTTAAGGGCCCAACATTGTCTCTGTGAGGTTGTGGGTTCAATCCCTGCCCTGCTCAGTGTGTTAAGGATCCGGCATTGCCGCAAGTTGGAGCATAGATCAAAGATGTGACTCGGATTTGGTATGGCTGTGGTTGTGGCGTAGGCCTGCAGCTGCAGCTCTGATTCCACCCCTGGCCCAGGAACTTCCATATGCCACAGGTGCGGCAATAAAAGGAAAAAAAAATCATGTTGGCCTGAACACCTTGTCCCACATGGTTGAGATCTGTGTCTTTTTTTCTGACTCACTGACTGTTCTTTCCAAATCATGTCATTTGGAACGCCCATATCATCGTCCAGGTGATCCAACATGCTGACAAAAAGGTCCAAGCTGAGGAATGAATCCATGGCTACCGAGTTCCATTTCTCCACAAATCAGCATCAGCTGTATCACTGGTCTGTTCATCGGCCGTCCTTTTTTGGAGTCAGTTAAATATTGATCAAAGAAATTAATAGCATTTCATAACCAGGCGTTCAAGGATTAGCAGTGCTCATTAATACATTTTTTTGTATCCGTAAAATGATTATTCAGATTATCTCTTAAAAGTATAAACTCAAAAATGATTAACAAGGAGTTCCCATCGTGGCTCAGTGGTAACGAACCCGACTAGCATCCATGAGGATGTGGGTTCGATCTCTGGCCTTGCTCAGTGGGTTGGGATCCAGCGTTGCCGTGATCCAGCATTGACGTGGTGTAGGTTGCAGATGTAGCTCGGATCCCGAGTTGCTGTGGCCGTGGCCTAGGCCGGCACCTGCAGCTCTGATACAACCCCTAGCCTGGGAACCTCCATATGCCATGGATGTGGCCCTAAAAAGACAAAAACAAACAGAAAAACCAAAAAGTAATAACAAATTAATTTCAACCTAACCCCTCTGGGGGAAAACAAAAAACAAAAAATTCAGACCTCTCTCAAGGCTGTGAGGAGGACAGAGGTTGGCGAGGATGTGGAGAACAGGGGGCCTTCGTGCCGTGTTGGTGGGACTCTGCGCTGGTGCAGCCTCTATGGAGAACAGTCTGCAGGATCCTCATAAAAATTAAAACCAGAGCTACCATCTGGTCCAGCAGTTCCTGAGTATTTCTCCACAGGCATTGAAATCAGAATATTGGAGAGATCCCTGCATCCCCATGTTCACTACAGCAGTGTTCCCAGTGGCCAGGATGGGAGCCCAGCGTCAGGGACCGTGAGCTAAGGAAGGTCACCTTTGGGTGCTGAGGTTGGGGGCGTGCGCTGCGCAGCGGTAGGAAGTGAAGGCAGGTGCTAAAGCGGAAGCTGTGGGGGGCAGACGGGCAGGAGCGATCTTCCCACCCCCAGGTGGGTGGGCGGTCACGTGCTTTCATTCTCAGCACCTGGTGTCCCCAGAGACATCAGTTCGGCAGGTGTATTGGTGCTGGGCTTCCTATGGCTGCTGTCACAAAGTATCACCAGCTCAGTAGCTGAAACAACGCTCACTTGTTACCTGATAGGTCTTCAGCTTGGAAGCCTTCCTTTTGGGTTTGACAGGCTGAAATCCATATGTCAGCAGGACTGGCTCCTTCCGGAGTCTCCAGAGGTGAACCTGTTTGTCTTCCAGCTTCTAGAGGCCACCTGTATTCCCTGGCTGGTGGCCCTGCGTCGTTCTGAGCCATGCTTCCCTCCTCCCATCGTCTGCTCTGACTCTGACCTTCCTGGGCCTTGTGGTGACACCTGGGTACCCTCACTCCCTCCAGGTAACTTGAACCTCCGCTGGCAGCCGCAGGATGCCAGGGAGTTAGGGAATGAGACTAACTTCTGTGTGACCACAGTCTCCGGGTTGCTGGTTTCATTTGTGTTCTTGGTCATCCTCATTCTGATCAAGTCCTCCGAGCTTGCGTGGGCTCCCTCCGCCCCTCTCTATCTGGAGACAGTCTATACGCATTCCTAGAATACCCAGAATCTATATTTTCCCCTTTAATCCTTCCTCAGCTCTTTTCTCCCAGAGAGTGACCGTGCCCAGTTAGGAAACAGACTGAGCAGAGGGAAGAGAAGGGCTGGGGGAGACCAGAGTAGGTGGGGTGAGGTTCAGACCAGCTTGGGGACAAAGGGAGGGGACCCTTGGAACCTTAGGGTTTGCAGGTGGAACTGGCTCTGCCACCGGTTGAGGAGTAAATGACTAAGGCTGACATTCACCGAGTCAACACAGAGGTCAGATCACGTCCTGAAGACGTTGCGTTATCTCTGTTTCACTGGCGAAGAAGCCGGAATGGAGTTGCTTGTGCCAAGACCAGAAGGCGAGTAGCTCCAGGGGCCCATCGGTCTGACACCGAAAGCCGTGTGTTTCAGCACACCCACGGTGTCTTCTGCAGGAACCGCAAAAACCCAGTGTGGCACCCTTAGCGTGCCTTCTAGAAGCTCGACTCAGAAGACAGTGAGAGTAAGGTTGGGCCTTACAGGATGTGCATGTGGGGGAGACACAGCTCTTGACTTTCTGGGTCTGAATGTTGCTGTTTGTCGTGGGTCACGTTCTCGCGACTTGGCACCTTCAGGATCTGGCTCCTCTGGGTCCCGTTGTCACGGCAGACGCTCTGTGCCACCGAGGCCGTGTACCCGAACGGACAGGGGTTGGGTAGGACAGTTACGCAGGTGGCTGTGGAAGTCCCCACAAGGGACCGTAGACAGGAAGAGCCAGGGGACTTGGGGAGATCATTGTAAGTTAATAACTGCTCAGGCGGGCCGTCAGAACGGGGCAGGCTTGCTTGACGAGTGCAGGCCTGAGACGTGCCTCGGGTCACCGGGTGGGTCACCGGGTGGGGCATGGGGGCAGGGCTGCATTCAGGCTCAGACCAAAGGCAGGAGTTTAAGGACCCCCCCTTCTGCTGATGTGAATAAGCACCGTGACCGTCCTAGTCTGAGCTTATAGGGGCAAATAATGAATTACAAGATACCAAGGAGGAGCTACGACTCCTAGAAAGAAGAAGAGGTGATCTTTTCCCACCCCCACGCCCCTTGGAGGATCGAACTGTAGCCCACCCGATCCTGGGGGCAGAGCCTCCGTGCCTGCCCGCTTGCATCTCTCACAAGCGTCCTATCCTAATAAATCGATTTCTTGCCTGTCGCTTTGTCCTTTACTGAATCTCTTCTTCGTAGAGGCATGAAGAACCCTAGCCTCAGTAAGTCCAGACACCGGGTGAATGATTCTAATTTAAAACCGTGGGTTCAAGTCCCAGTCTGGGTTCTGGCTGGGTTCAGGTCAGAAGTGCTGTCGGTTTTCAGACCAGTGAAAGGGGCCCATGTCTCCAGGGGGTGTCCTGGCCTGAGACGGCCAGCCAGCTCTGTCACCTTACGTCTATCCCATCTGCCACCTGGGACCAAGTCTCTGTTCAGATTGTCTCTGTCAGAAGCATATGAGAGGACTGCCTTCGTCCCCCTTCTGTGACCACACCCGCCATCTCCCCTTAGTGACTTCCCAGTCCTCTGGTTCCTCTAAGGCTGGCCACAATCTTCCAAACTTAAGTTCCCGTGACTGTGGCCCCTCTGCCTGACTCAGGGTCATTGAAAACTAAACCTTGAGCGCCCAAGTCTTTCTCTGGACTCCATCGTGCAGCAGGTGACCTTTGCTCCTAGTTCTGCAAGTTCTGTGAGTTTTATAGAAACTTTGATGGAGTCATGCCTGCAGTAGACTCTGCATGGGCCACAACTGTTCCTGGAAAAGCCCTTCTCTGGGCCACTGAGGAGGTCTCCTGAAACGTTCGGGTCACTCCTGCCTTTAACCAAGGTTGACAGCATTGCCAAAAGGTTTGATGTCTTGGCTTTCGAGAATTATGCGGTGGTGCTGAGAGCGAGCGTCTTTCATCTGCCGACCTCCAGGAGTCCTCCGGGCCGGATGTATACGCTCAGAGTTCTCCTCCTGGTTTCTGTGGTAGAATGTGTCTTCCTGCAGAGGACGGGCCGTCTCCAGGGGACTTAGATGGACTCTCTGTCCAGGCTTTCTCAGGACACTGTAAGACTTTGGGCGACTCCCTTGTTTGCCTGTGAGAAGGACACGTGCTGACCTTTGTCCCTGAACCTGTTGTCAAGGGCAGATGTAGGCCCCACAACTTTCCATTCTCTTCTCAGGAATGATGAGCGGAGGTCCCTGGACCTCGCTAACCATGGAGAAAAAAGGTCTCCAGCTCAGCTGCTGGAGACTTACGCTTGCAAAACAAGCCCAGCTGATCGTCAGCATCTGCAGCTTGCTCCCCTCTCTGCAGAAGCCTAAGGCAAAGCCACCCTGAGCAGGCTCTGATCCTCACATCTGGGGCCTCTGCCTTTGGCTCAACCTGAGTACAGACATCTCAGTGGCCCGTACCTTTGTCTCCGGGAGCATTTGTCTCTGCCGTCTCTTTCCAACTGGCAGCACTTGCGCTTTTCCAGCACCCAAATTTTTCAGGCTTCCTGGGATTAATTAAGTCCCCAAACAGACTTTGTTCTTGGTTGCTTCCTAGAAAACTCACTGTTGTTTCTCTTTTGTCCATTCTTTTTTCCAGTTTCTAAAATAATGAGAAGTGAAGTTGCCTCTCTGTCTGCAAGGATCTGACTGCCGCGCTGTCTGCAGAATTTCCTGCTTTCCCCTGCCTGGGTCACTTTTTTCCCCCCTCATTTACTAATTAAGGCTTGGATCTGTTATTGTGGATCTTGTTGGAGAAGCACGCACACACTCACACTGATAGTGTATGACGTCGTTTTCCCCATGCTCATCAGAACTTGGTCATATACAGAAAGCCGTAGCTAACAAAGAAGGCTGTGCTTACGTTCTCAGGGTCTGATTTGTCATACCCCTCTGTCTTCTGCAGGAAATCTCCTTCTTTCCAAGTGCATATAATTACCTTCTTTGAAATGACTTCCTGGGCTTCCCGTTGTGGTGCAGTAGGAACGAATCCGACTAGGAACCATGGGGTTGCAGGTTCGATCCCTGGCCTTGCTCAGTGTTAAGGATCTGGCGTTGCCGTGAGTTGTAGTGTACGTCACAGATGTGGCTTTGATCCTGCGTTGCTCTGGCTGTGGTGTGGGCTGGCAGCTACGGCTCCGATTCAACCCCAAGCCTGGGGACCTCCATATGCCATGGGTGCGGCCCTAAAAAAGGCAAAAAAAAAAGTCCTATTCTGAAATGACTGCTTTCGTCCGATGTCCATCTCTAAAGGATGGTGGAAGGGGACTGGCTTTCTTCCGATCAGCTCTGTTTCTGGGTTCAGATAATCAGTGTGTGTTTATCCGGGGGAACCCAAGGGAAAGTCTTTTTCACCATTTTCTCCAGATAATCCCATCTCAAAAATTACCTGAATCCGTTCAGTTCATGAATTTGGAAAGCAAGCATTCTGGTAATGAGAATTTCAGTCGTGAAGGACAAAATATACACACTGTTAAGCTCATATATATTTGTTATATTTATCGTAAGGTCCCCCTCGTTTTTCCATTAAACTTGGCGTGCGTGGTGATAATGTATTGATCAGGCAAATATCAGACTGCAGTTCTCACGGACCCTGTAGAGCAGAGAGCACATTACAGCTCATTTTTTTTTTTCCAATAAACTGTTCCACTGTAACAGTTTATACTTAGTCTACTTAGCATTCTTTTAGTCACTTCTATACCTATAATGTATATATAATTATGTAAAATATATACATAAATGAATGTTACATGCAAGCATATAAATATTTATGTTTACATATATTATATGTATAATATATATGTATCTTATAAAGAAACGACTTCCATTGTGTTATGAACGAGGCCAGGGATCAAACCCGCGTCTTCATGGATACTAGTTGGATTTGTTTCACTGTGCCACCATGGGAACTCCCACACGATAGGACTTTTTAAAACTGTCAGAATTGATCAAGGTTATCAACACACAGATGACGTACTTTTTAATGCTGAGGTGAACTAAAGGATTTGGTGTCAAATGATGAAGAGGGCAGCTTCTTCATGTGGACAGGTCTGGAGCACATGCTGGAAGATTTTGCTTCAGTAAGTACAACTTTTGCTCCAAAGGCCCCGAGCGTCTGTAACATAAACCAGCCCCTATCTAAGAAGGTGGCGTAGTCACACTCAATAAAAGGCGTTTCTGAGACTTAAGAATCTGGAAAAGTGTTATGCTTCATTTTTATGAACGCCAGCAGGACAGATCCTGCCAGACAAGGCTTGAAGTAGGGAACTCAGCATATGATTGATGTTGGTTTTGGCGCTGGCTTTGGTAGGTCATCAAAAGTGTCTTTTATGGCCGTTCTCTCCCTCTTTGTTTTGTTTTCAAGTCTGTCTTTGCTTTGGGGTAAGGAATGAAGAATTGTATTAACTAGGTTAGAACAGTCGAGGCCTAGAGGCTCGCTCCCTAAAAGCATCTCTTGGATGGTAGTGACGCTTCAGGGCCAAGTTTTTGTTCATATTCCCAGCTCGTCTTTTTATTGCTACTGGCAGTACACTGCATGCTCACACACTCTAGCGCCTTGTTTCACTGCCACCCACTGGAACCACAAAAGCGTATGTGGGAAGGTTTTCCTCCCTGAAAAACACAGTGCAGGTTAGTTCCTGCTGTGGTTCAGTGGTAACGAACGCGACTAAGGTCCATGAGGATGCAGATTCGATCCCCGGTCTCGCTCAGCAGGTTAAAGATCCGGTATTGCCATGAGCTGTGGTGTAGGTTGCAGACATGCCTCGGATCTGGCGTTGCCGAGTCTGTGGTGTAGGCTGGCAGCTGCAGCTCAGATTCGACCCTTAGCCTGGCAACCTCCATGTGCTGCGGAGCGGCCCTGAAAAGAAAAACAGACCAAAAAAAAAAACGCGTTCCGTAGGAAATGACGTTAATGCAATGAAATTATGGGGATTTCATTTCTGAGAAGAAGCTCTTGGAAGGACCATCGTGCCGAGGCTGTCGAGGTGAAAGCAGCGCGACACCGTCCACGGCTTTGGACTCAGAGGGTGCGGACTCCGCCGTCCGGTCTGTGGCTGAGGAACGGTTACCCGCGACACGCCGCCGAGAACACCGAGCAGCTCTCCCTGGGACAGCAGCGGGACAGCGGGAGGGCCCTTCGGCACGCGTGGGCCACACTCCCACAGGGTCACTCAGAGCTCTCGGGATGTCCGCCTCCTCCTGGGCCACACCCCAAAAGCAGTTTTGTTTTGTTTTTCATTTCATAGTGGTGAACGGCCAGTTGTTTTGTTTTGTTTTGTTTTTGCAAATAAAAAGAGTTCCTGTTGTGGTGCAGCAGAAACGAGTCTGACCAGTATGCATGGATGTGAGTTTGATCCCTGGCCTTGCTCAGTGGGTCATGGACCCAGCGATGTCGTGAGCTGTAGTGTAGGTCATAGACTGGGCTCATATCCTGGCTGTGGCATAGGCTGGCAGTTATAGCTCCAGTTCAGCCCCTAGCCTGGGAACTTCCATGTGCCATGGGTGTGGCCCTAGAAAGCAAAAAAATTAAAAAAAAAAGATGCATTAGGTTTTTAGAGTTCCATGTCAGAAGTATCCCTGCTGTGTGCAAATGGAGACATGTCAGTACATGTAGAAGCATATTTTTCTTTTTTATGTAATTAAATCAGGCACCTGGGAAAGCATATTAATAGTTTAGGTCATTAGGAGACTGTTGATGCTGCAGTGAAAAATAAAGCAAAAATGGCAAGCACCTGTGGCCATCTGAGTGTATTCAGCACCCTATGACTCAGGCTTGCTGTATGTGTGAATTTTATCGAAAACAGAAGCCTTTAAAAACGTATGTTTTTAAAGCATATTGTCCATTTTTGCTGAGGAAAAATACTTATAAAATATTTTTACTGTCCTTGCCTTCAGTGGAACCTGGAGACTTTAGTCTGTATGGCCAGACGTCCAGTGCCACCCCATGAACCATCGGTTGTGTTTAAGCCCACAGTACGGGTCCTCCTCACGGTAGATGGGGCTGCACAGACTGTTTGCCTTTACCTTCAGTAGTCCCCAGATGCCTTGTTTGTTGAGTTTTGGGCCTCAGTTCATAGGTTTCCTGCTTCCTGCTTCACTGTTACTCCAACACCTGCCGTGTTTTTGCAGCTGATGGGAGCTGCAAGCCCATGGGACATATCAATCTTTTTTCCCCTGGTTTATCCGAAATGTGGTTTAACTGGAAATCCTATAATTTACATGGCAACTTTACCACACCCCTCTTCAGGAAATCCTAAAGAAAGGAACCCTGCTTCCTCAGCAGATCCCAAGGGAGATTGCTGGTAGCTAGGACCTTAAGGACTCCCACAAAAGATACTCAAGCCCAGCACAGAAAAGGCATAGGGGCTCCATGTTCCTTAATCTGAGAAGGTGTTACAGTGATCACGTGGTATTACAAGGCATCACGCGATCGATACCTCTAAGCCTGAAGGACTTGTGAGAACAAGGCCAGAGTTTTCCAAAAAGCTTCTTAGGTGGACCTTTGTCTGAATCCCAAGGTTTCTGGTCTGTTTAGCATTATGTAATAGTTAGACACAAGCAGAGTAGCTTGAAAAAATTAAAGTTCATCTTAAGTCACATACCACCTGGAGGAGGCCATACAAGGATGATAAGGTGGCCTCATGAATCATCAGAGGCCCAGGCTTCTTCCTGCTGTCCACTTCACCATGCCTCGTGGATTAAGATGGCTGCTGGGGCTCCAACCCTCACATGCACATTCCAGAAAGAAGAACACAAGAAGGGAAAGATGAAGAATGCCATCCCTTGTCATCTTCAAAAGCTACCACCCAGGAGTAATACTTTGTTTCTATTCCTTGACTAGAACCGAAACACACAGCCACTTCTATTTGCATGGGAGATTAGGAAATGCAGTCTCATTCATGGGAAATGTTAT
>PVHT021183672.1:1712392-1729769 GCA_004024745.2 Catagonus wagneri | reverse complement strand
ATGTTATGGGCATAGGAAGATTCTGTTTTTGAAATTTGGGAACGAAAGCCTCTGCCATATCCTTCTCCGTGTTGGCTTCGCTGTATGGCTTGGCTGAACTACGCTTCCCAGAAATCCCCTTCCTGTGTGAACCACTACAAAGGAGAGCACCCTGGGGGTCAGGAGGGTGGGAGGGAAGCAGCCCCCGTCTTGCAGGCCGCCTGCTGACCGTGCGTTGGTGTGAGACAGCGGCTGGGTCTGCGCGAGCTCCGCCCTCCGCACCTCCCCCTCACTTCCCCAAGTCACAGGGCAGGTGTGGACGTGTTGGCTCCCTGAGGACGGACGCTGGGTTCCGGGAACCCTCCTCACCAGGGTCAGAGGCAGCCGTGAGGCCAAGCGTCAGCCCAACGGAGCTTGCGGGCTCCGCCTGCTCCCCACCTGCCCCCTGGGCGCGCCTCCTCCCTTCCTGCACCGATGGGATGGGATGCGGGAGCAACAGCCACCGCCCTGGGGACTTCCTGCCCCAGCATCTGGTGCAGGAACCACAGCCTTATGGGGGCTGCTCACCAGCTCGGCAAGGGTGTCGTCAGAGCTCTGTAAGAGACCCCTGCAACTGCAGGTAACTCTGTAATGGCTGTGACTAGAAGTTTTCCTGTTTCCATAATCAGGTCTAGGTCTAGATGACATATTGAATAGGGAGATACGTGTATGTGTGTGTGTGTGCAATGGAGATATAAAATATAAATATATATGGTACATGGATGGTTATGCCTTACATCTCTTTAGGTGGAATATATGTCATATCTGTATCTTTATAAATCTTATCTATAAATCACTCTATATCTATAGGTATATGTATATGCTGTATGTTATTTATCAGTGTATTATTGATGTAGATACCATCTATATGATTGATACTGATCTTAGCTTATCGATCTCCATATTGATTTTATGTATACATACACGTATATTTCTCATGGGTCTAGCACTGGCTGTAGATACTGACATTCTGCTGGTCTGCCTCGGTCAAACCCTGACAGATAACCTGTCCCTCGCACAGCCACCTGCCCTCCACAAGCTACAGAAACCTAACGGAACCTGGGCGAAGTAGCACGAACTCACCCCTGTGCCCCCCTACACACAAACACACATGCACACACGCACACACGCACACACACACACCCCTCAACCTAGATTATTTCACCAGCTTCAGGAATTATAGGAACAAATAACTATGGAGGGAAATTAAGTACCATCATAGCGATTCAGTTGTGTGCACACCCAGGGTTCTGAATTGAGATCCGTGTCAGCACTCTTACTGCCATTTCCTTTCCCTTGGGAAATCTCAACTGCCTCCTCAGTGAAAAGGTCAGCTCTTAGATGGATGTTTAAATGTATCTGAGATTGGGGATCATGTCTTAGATTTGGAGACCTTGAAAAGACCTTGTGATAACTGTTCCCAGGAGTCTTTGCTCCTCCTGGAACTGCCCATGTTAAATGTTATTTTATCAGAGTAACTTTTGAAGGAAGTAATGGGATTGGTGATTTTTTGAGGGGAGCAGGGGCTGTGCCCACAGAATTGGGAAGTTCCCAGGCTGTGGACTGAACCTGTGCCAAAGCAGTGACAATGCTAAATCCAAAACCGTTAGGTTACTGGAAATCTCCAGGATTTCTGATATTTTTTGAGGCCATGATGTTACCATTCTACCTGGATTTCTAACATTTTAAGATTCTTTTTCATACTCTAAAGTAAAATGAGTTTGAGGTACCTAAGTAGCCAACTAGAAAAGAACATTTTTCTTTAAAAAAGGTGAAAACTTTATTTAAGGGAAAATGATGGATTGGGAAAAAATTTAAATATCTTAAAGAATCACCTGGAAAGTTAAGATTGAATTGATAAAGCTCCGGAAATTATGGGGAAATGGCACAGAGCTTTTCCAGATTCACATGAAGTTTTGGGGAAGATGCTTGTTGACTCAAGCTGACCACTGTAGAAAAGGGAATCTAGAGAAAAGAAAAGCGCTCTCAGCATGTTTTGCAGTTTCTGTGTGTCCTAAATGAATGAGCACTAAGGCAGTTAACGAGGAAGAGAAGATACAGATAAGATTCCTTCTCTCCCCATCTCGTTCAGCCTCTTCCTTCTTCTTGTATTATATCCTTAAAGAGAAGGGCTTGCTTGTCAACTGCTGAAATCCTATGAAGTCTGGTGTTTTGTCTCCTTATTTTATTTTATTTTATTTTCCTTTTTAGGGCCGCACCTGCAGCATATGGAAGTTCTCAGGCTAGAGGTCAAATCAGACCTGTAGCTGCCGGCGCCTACACCACAGCCACAGCAACACGGGATCTGAGCCGCGTGTGAGACCTACACTGCAGCTCATGGCAATGCTGGATCCTCACTTAACCCGCTGAGCAGGGTTATGGGATCGAACCTGCATCCTCATGGATACTGAGTCGGATTGGTTTCCACTGAGCCACAACGGGAACTTCTTATTTCTCTTTCTAAAGAGAATTTAATCCAAACCCTGGACTAGGATGCATTATATCAAACTTTCATGCTTTTTTTGTTTTCCGTCAGTAGCCAAGCTCAAGGAGTTCCTGCTGTGGCGCACAGTGGGTTAAGAATCTGGCCGCAGCAGCTGAGTCTGACCCCGGACCTGGCACAGTGGGTTAAAAAATCTGGAGTTGTTGCAGTGGTGGTGTAGGTCACAGCTGCAGCTTGAACTGGACCCCTGGCCTGGGAGCTTCCATCTGCCATGGTGCGGCCGCTAAGAAACAAACCAAAAGAAACAAGGCCTAGCCGTTTTCATCCGTTACAAAGGATGTCCATCAGACAGGAAGTTGATTACCTAAAGTATTGGGGTTCTCAGGGTTCCCCATAGGAGAACAGCAGACCCATTGTACACTAAATCTGAGTTAAATAACGTGGGCTAATGTGGGAAATGTAGTCTGAGAGCACACAGTGTTTACTCTTCTGCTAGAGCGCATTTATAAATTTCGTGAATACGCTCAATTTAAAAAAGTGGCCGGAAGCCTCTACATAGTGTGTGCGTTGTGACTTCACATTTGAATATCTACTATGAAATGGCTTGGGGACACTGGCCCCCTAACGACCCTAGAAGACCCTTGTCCAAGGTGAAAACCTGAGTCTCAGACGCGCTTAGACAGTGCCAGAGACCAAGCAGGATGCCTCGGAAGCAGGGAAGGGCCTCGGATAATCAGAGTTTCCACGCCTTATGTTTGCAGAACTAAGTGTGGCTCAGATGTTCCCACACGGAGGCTGTCCAGGAGAGGAGAAGAGGAATGTCTCTGCTTCTGTGCGAAACTTACCTTGCATGCTGGTTCCCCACCAAGTTTGTACGGCCTGTTGGGGTTCTGGGGAATTGTGGCTAATTCTAAAATATTTGGAAGGATAATGAATAGTAGCTAATCAGTTACTACCTAGGTAATTAATCCAGGGTTAGTTAGGAACTCTACGTTTTGTTTGCATTTATGGTTGTGAGTAATAACTTGGGTTTTACCTTTTCACTGCTTTTTCTGCAAATAGGGCCTGATGATTTGAACACAGATGTCTTTTTTTTTTTTTTTTTTTTGGCGTTATCATCCTGGATGGTTTTAGTCACATTTAATATTATTTGAAAAAGATATACACATCTGATGCAGTTGAAATTATTTAAATTGTATAGGCTCTGTGGCTTGTGATAATTCTGTCATTTAAAAGTATGTGAAGGGAGTTCCCATTGCGGCTCAGTGGAAACAAATCTGACTAGTGTGGTTATAAGGACGCAGGTTCGATCCCTGGCCTTGCTCAGTGGGTTAAGGATCCGGCGTTGCCATGAGCTGTGGTGTAGGTCACAGGTACAGCTCAGATCCCGCGTTGCTGTGGCTGTGGTGTAGGCCAGAGGCCACAACTCCTATTCGACCCTTAGTCTGGGAACCTCCATATGCTGAGGGTGCGGCCCTAAAAAAGTAGAATAAAATAAAATAAAATAATGTTGATGGTTGAATCACATTGCTCTACAGCAGATATTAACATAAAACTGTAAATCAACTATACTTTGATAAATTTTTTTTTTTTTTTATCCAGTGTCCCCCTAATGGTATTTGGAGGCAGAGACCAGGGTTGATGGTATTTGGAGGCAGAGGCCAGGGTTTCCTCCATAGTGTGTGTGTCTGTGCATCTGAGCTCTTTGACTGAGGGTCCGGTATGTACACGACATGCTCTCGTGCATCGTCTCATCCTCTCGTCCCTCTTCCGTCTCCGTTTGGGCTGGAGAAGCTGCCTGGATGGCTTGAAGCCACAGACTAAGGGCTCAGGCCTGGCGTGGGCTGCGGCCCCCCGCAGGCCCCCTCCCGGCAGAGGCTCCTGGGGACTGAGCCCAGCTGCCTCGTGGGGACCTGCGTGAACAGCGCTCCTGTGGATGGCCTTATCGCACAGGCATCGGTGAGCAGGACACGTGCCCCGTGCTGAGCTGGGCTGATGACAGGTTCCGTTTGCAGGTGACTGGTGACACTCACCCTCCAAGGCTGTCCTCCGAAGGATGACAAAAGGCTTACAGTTCAGGGTTCCAAGCCCTGCAGGGATATCTTTCACCTCTCCCAAGTGCTCCGCCCTGTGACTCTCTGCCCTTCCTAAGTCCTGAGAGGAAACCATGGGACATAATAACAGCAAGAGCCTGAGGCCCTCCTTCTGTCCGGCCGTGCCCGGGGGACCTTGCCCCCAAATCCCTGTCGGGAGGTCTCGTGACCTCTTTAGGGAGGTGCCTTGAGGAGAGGGCTTACATCCCAGCCCGTCCAAAGAACGAGGGACCCACCCACAGAGCACTGGGTTACACCGTGCACCTGTCCGCATAACAGGTACCTGCTCTCATGTGATACCCGCTGAGCGAGGGCCCTTGTCCAAAGAGCGAGAGAGGGCACAGAACCGCATCCTGTGCGAAAGGAGCAGAGGCACGGTGGATTGCAACGGGTAAGCTCAACTAGATTGCAAAAAATATCCACAGTATTTTACACTTCAGTGTCTGATAACGATGCACGAGGTTAGCTTGGAAATTTTTCTACATAATCTGGCAAAAGTTTACGGTTTCTAGAATCAGGCTAAGGGAGGATGCTTACTTTAATGACTCTCACTGTTAAAGTGGTTCATTACCTTCCACACTCTTAGATACCCAGGAACTCACACGGTTTGAAGAGCAAGTTCCGTAGTTCATGGATGACCCTGAGCTTAAAGAAACTAACCATTTGCATCTAGAGAGATTATTCTTATTTAATTTCTTTTTACGTGATGAACTCTTATACTATAGTTGGGAATGCCGTATATAAGAGGCATGAGGTTGGCAACGGTACACGGTTGTTTCGCAGCACCAGAGTACTTGCTATGCCAGCTGTGACAGTATAATGAGACCATAGTGAGGTAATGAAGTTGGTCTTTATTATTTTTTTTCCCCGCATAACGAGAACGTGGAACCTAGGTGGCCCAGGACTGCTTTGCAGATCAATCACTTGGGGACTTAGCCTCTGGGAATTTCCCTGCTCTGAATTGGTAAGTCTTGCCTGTAGACCCGGGAAGATGGTTTGGCTGTTGAGATAACAGAGAAAGGAATACACCAGAAGGATATTCCAAAGACTCTCACATGTCGACTTCTCTTAATAGGTCTGCAGCAAACTTGTGCCGACAGAATCAAGAGGAAATGGGGAATTCGCGTTGTGGCTCAGTGGGTTAAGAACCTGACATAGTGTCCGTGAGGATGTGGGTTCGATCCCTGGCCTCACTCAGTGGGTGAAGGATCTGGCGTTGCCATGAGCTGTGGTGTAGGTTGCAGATGGGATTCTGGTCCCACGTGGCCGTGGCTGTGTTATGGGCTGGCGGCTGCAGATCCGATTCGACCCCAAGCCTGGGAACCTCCATATGCCGTGGGTGTGGCCCTAAATTAAAAAAGTGAGAGAAAATAGAACCATCAGAGCAATTACAGATTCTAAGTTTTCTAGCTGCCTAGCAGAGTTGTGGTGCGATCAGCAAGAATGTTGGAAAGAAGAAACCTATTTTGGGGGAAAGAGTGGGGGGGAAACACGTATGGGGACAGTTGATCAAGGTTGATGAAGATAATCAGTATGCTCAAGCTGATGAAGAAATAATCAGGAATAATCTGTAGGTACCGAGAATAGGGGAGCAGAACACAGGTGAGTGATGGGCTCTGCACATCGTTAGGTGGGGTTTACTCTTATGGGGATTCGCAGTGCAAGAGGAATGTGGGTTTATCTTCTAAAGGGAAGAATTGAAAACCATAGAAAGATGGGTACCAAACTGGAACTTGGATAAGCTCAGCACTAAGGAATAGGTGCTCAAAAGGAAAGACCGTGAGGGGCAGGGCACGACTGCGTCCCCTGATGATGTGATAGGAGAGGGCAGGGCAGGGCCGAGGTGCAGGAGTGGCTGCCCGCAGAGGTCAGTGCCGAAGAGAGGACAGGAGGTCCAGAGACAGCCCACAAGGGGCATCAGGACTTCAGCAAAGAAGGCGGTTTCTAATGCCAGGAGATCAGGGTCAGTGATGAAGAGAGAAAAATCATATCGCAAGTGCTTGCAGGAGGAGGGCGTGGGAAGAGAGGCGACTAGCACAGAGCAGAAATACAGAAAAAGTATATGGCGCCTCGAAGAAGCAGTGAAGGGTCAATTTTTTTTTTTTTTTTTGTCTTTTGTTTTTTTAGGGCTGCACCTGCGGCATATGGAGGTTCCTAGTCTAGGGGCGGAATCAGAACTACAGCTGCCAGCCTACGCCACAGCCACAGCAAAAACAGACCTGAGCCTCGTCTGTGACCCACCCCACAGCTCACGGCAATGCCAGACCGTGAGTTTCTCTGTATTTTGTAATAGCCTGGTGGGGCGTGATAGATGCGTATATGAACCTAGTGCTGGCTCTACGGAAGGCAGTCTTCTTATTGCATAATTTTTTTAAAAAAATGGAGGGGAGTTCCTGTTGTGGCTCAGCGGATTATAAACTTGGCTAGCATCCATGAGGATGCAGTTTCGATCCCTGGCCTCGCTCAGGGGGTTAAGGGTCCAATACTGCTGTGAGCTGTGGTGTAGCCTGCAGATGCGGCTCAGATTTGACCCCCTAGCCCAGGAACTTCTGTATGCCACGGTGTTGCCCTAAAAGTACAAAAAAAAAAAAAAAAAGGGAAGTGAACTTTTCTCCTAAAGGCCAAGAAATTATCGTTTTTTTAAAAAATAATGTTGTTTTTTTCCTTTAATAAAAGGGACCCTCTTCCTGGGAACTATCGCGGTATTTATTCCCTGTGTGTGAATTTAGCGTCCTTTAGGGACAATGCCTGCCTGAGTGATAAGGATGGCAGCACTTAGGTGGTTATGCACGGTGTGAATGGGTGCTGAATGGAGGCAGAACTCACTCCAAGCACGCAAGGAACCTATTTCTTCCCAGTGGCACGTGTGATGGTGCAATGCAATTAATTTTGCTAATGAGAGGTGCAATTCTTTTATTATTATTGTTATTAAATTTTATTGGGGTACGTTGATTTACAGTGTTGTGTTAGTTTCAGATTAAGGCAGTGAATCAGTTATACATGTACATAGATCTGTTTTTTTAGATTCTTTCCCTGTATAGGTTATTACAGGCTATTGAGTAGAATACCTTATGCAATGGGGTAGGTCCTCGTTGATCATCTGTCTTGTATATAGTAGTGCGTATATGTTAATCCCAGGCTCCAGATGTATCCCATCGCCCCATGAAACATGTTAATCATTAGTTACCTTGCTGTGGTTCCCTTCAGTAACTGTAAGTTTGATTTCAAGATCTGTGCACCTGTTCCTGTTTTGTAAGCAAGTTCATTTGTATCATTTTTAACTGGATTCCACATAGATGTGCTATCATGTGATCCTTGTCTTTGTCTGACTTAATTCACTTAGTATGATCATCTGTCGGTCCATCCATGTTGCTGCAAATGGCGTTACTTCACTTTTTATGGCTGAATAGTATTCTGTTGTATACATGGACCACATCATCTTTATCCATTCCTCTGACACTGGACGTTGTGGTGACTTCCATGTCTCGGCCACTGTGGATAGTGCTGCTATGAACATAGGGGTGTATGGGTCCTTTTGAATGATGGTTTTCTCTGGTGAGAGGTGCAATTCTTAATAGAGTCTGTCTAATGCTGTGGAGTTAGGTCAGGAAATGGCAGGACTCAGACCTGTTCTGGAGCATAATCCTGCCCAGTAAGGGTGTATTTTGGTGAAGTGTTCCTCCATATAGAGAACAAAGCAAGTATTTCATCATTTTTAGAAACTTAATAAAGAGGAAGGATTAGCTAAGCTCATGCTGTCAAATATTTTTAGTGTTAACTGTGTGTATCATGCTTCTACAACACTAGTGAAAAGAAAGAGAATGACTGAAGACTGTTTTCTTCTATTTAACTGGCTTTTTTTTTGTTACGGAGGCAACCTTCATCTTGGCTTTGCAAATACCATATTGCTTTCCCAGCTCTTTAACACATACAATTTATTCTCAGCTTGCTTTAAGCCTTGGTTGGAATATAAGATGAACACAGCTCTAGACTAAAACACTCTTCAGAAATGTGAATTAAACTGAAGTGCAAACATATAAAAGCTGAAGAGGATCCAGCCTTTGCTGGGAAAAACATGAGGCCCCTGAAGACACACGTTTGCTTTGGTATTTGCTTCACCACTAAAGGGATATGAAACTTAGGATTTCGTTTATCTTCTGGAATCCGCCGTCTTTTCATCTATAAAATAATAAGCTTGAGAACCTGATCCACAAAATCACTTCTAGCGCTAAAATTGTATGATGCTGTGAAAATAAAGCTATCATTTGGTGATGCTATCTTCACTAAGCTTTATAGGCAGAAGAATAATTGCGCTGATGAGACTGATCAAAACGTTCACTGGAAGATCTGTACCCTGGCTTTCCATTCAGTGAGTTAATACAGGTAAACAGCTTAGAACACCATTCCTGGCTACCTCTTACCACCAGGGTACCAGTGACTGCATCCGAGAGTCTAAATCACGGCCCCTTTTCCAACAGGCTTCATCCTAAGCTGTTAGAATTGGCTCCACTGGCCCTTTACATTGTTTTGATTTGATAACTATATCAAAAATTCAAATTAGGTGTGAGTGTATCTAAATATTTAATTCTGTCATGATTCATGTATAGGTTGAATGCTCCCTAAAAAGTACCTTCCTACTCTTCCAAAAAAGCATGTTGCAGGGCCAGTGTCCCATTGCAGGCCTGTCCTCTTCCCAATACCAAGTCTTCCTGCCAAACGCTGCTTCTTCTAGGTGGGTTTTATAAGCAGCAGCAAGAGAAAACCTTAGGGAGTTCCCTGGTGGCTCAGTGGGTTAAGGATCTGGCATCACTGGTGTGGGTTGGGTTGCTGCTATGGTGAGAGTTTGATCCCTGGCCTCAGAACTTTCACATGCTGCAGGTGTGGCCAACAAAAAGAAAAGGGGGGAAAAAACCCCTTAGTTGCTATTTTTGAAGAAAACTTAGGAATGGATTGCAGTTCTCTGACGCTTGATCTGCGTACTTAATGGGTGTTAGGGCCTTTGACATCAAAACGTACGAATGAATGGAAGCAAAGATCTTGTCAGGAAATGTATGTCTGAGTGCTTTTGAACGTAAGTTTTTTCACCATGGAGAGAAAAAACTGGATTCATTTCTTACCCAGTATGAGCATCATGTGGTTTTGTTTCCTTCGAGGCCTCTCAGATTCTCTAGTCCTGTTGGACACGTTGCTTGTTAGAAACATCAGTTTAATGTGATTCAGACGTTTGACTCGAAAGGTTGACCTCTGCACGTAGGGACAGGGACCAAGAGAATAACAATAACTAATACAGCTTAGAATGTCTACAGAGAGTTGCCCTTAGGCCAGCAGTGGGAAGCGACGTGAGACTTAGAGCTAATTGTAAGTGCTTGCAACACACACGTCTCCCCAGATGCAAGGCTAATTGAAAGGACAAGGTAGGTTACCTGTTAAAGCAGCAGCTAAAACTGGCTGCTCAGACGTGGACAAACTCAGAAGAGAGTGTGCGGAGTTCATTCTGACGGTACTTGTTGGCCATACGCACATACACAAGTACTGCTAACTCCTCGCAGAGTCTGGGGAAGTGGCCAAAGAGCGTTCCTGTCTTAAGCCTAAAAAGCTCATTGATTGAGAAAACTTTGGGAAAAGTCCCCCGCACCCCATGCTGGCAGGGCTGCGCTCAGGGCTGAAGAGGCAGGGCCAGGGTGGGTGGAAAAGACAGGTGTTGTGGCCAGGCCGCAAGGCTCCTCCTGGTCTGGGCGTCACCTCAGTTCTGTTTCTCAGGAGTAAAGTGAGGCAAGACCCCCGTTACCCAGAACTCCAGGCCGCACACCTGCTTTTCTCTTCTGTGCAGCGTTTGCACACAGGACTTCTCTTGAGCCTGATCTGAAAAAATAATGTGAAGGAAAACCTGTGTATATATGCTAAATCAGTCGGGCAAAGTTTTGGAAGAAGGTTCTTTCTGAGCTAGTTCATCCTTTCAGTTCCTGATTAATCTTGAATTTTGAGAGCAGCTCACATGAACTGCAAAGTACAGGAAGTAACATGTGAAGTAAAGGAAGTTTGTGCAAAATAAAATGTGTACATATGTGTGTACATGGGGTACACACACACACGTACCGTGGTAGCAGTTTTTATGGGGAAGCTCTCGATAGTCGTAAACTATGTCACGTGAGTGTATCCTGTAAAAATTGATTATTATAATTCTTATACTCTTAGAGGAAACAGAAGAAAGCAGATATGTGAGCTGAGCGAAGCTGGGGGTTAGGAATACGACCTGTTTCCTTTCTAGCTGTGGGATCTGATGCTATTTTAACTCTGTGAGCATCAGTTTCTTTATCTGGACATCTGAAGAACAGACGATATACAGAGGCTTTGAGATTTAGGCATGTTTAGTAAGTGCTCACTTTTTTTTTTTTTTGCCTTTTGTCTTTTTAGGGCCGCACTCGCGGCATATGAGGTTCCCAGGCGAGGGATCTAATTGGAGCTATAGCTGCCGACCTACGCCACAGCCAGAGCAACGCAG
Organism: Catagonus wagneri; assembly: GCA_004024745.2. Classification (NCBI taxonomy): domain Eukaryota; kingdom Metazoa; phylum Chordata; class Mammalia; order Artiodactyla; family Tayassuidae; genus Catagonus; species Catagonus wagneri. Next base: position 1,718,713 of record PVHT021183672.1, on the reverse strand, counting down.
GATCTGAGCCGCATCTGCGCCCTACATCACAGCTCACAGCAACGCCGGATCCTTAACCCACTAAGTGAGGCCAGGGATCGAACCTGCGACCTCATGGTTCTTAGTTGGATTCGTTTCTGCTGAGCCATGATGGGAACTCTCCTAAGTGCTCACTTTATTCCTATCTATCCATCCGTCTGTCTGTCTATCTGTCTATCTATTAGCTCTCTATCATGTATGTATCCATCACCTATCTGGTGTTTTTGCATTTATCATCTGTCCATTTACCTCTGTATTGTGTAGGTATTAATGGCTCTGGCATTTCTGAGGATTCAGTATGTGCTTAAGACCCCCCTCATAACACAGGCACGGTCACGAATCAGTGTCACCTGGAGAGTTATTTATGGCTTCAGCAATTATTTAATGAGCATCGACTCTGCAAAGCTCCCAGCAGCGGTCACTAAATATTAGCCCGGAGTATCAAAGACTAACGGTGCACGCTTCCTAAATGTACGCATCCAGCAAGCAGTCTGCATTTTGTCCCTGGTACCTTCGGTTACATCAAGAGATTTTCTTTGGGGGGAACAAGGCGAGCCTGAGTGGAGGCAGGCACAGGCGTTACGAAAAAGAAGGCATCACACTGTTTTTCAAGAGAAACCCACACCTGAAACCGAGCCCTGCGTGTGAGGGAAAACCACTGTGCTTCAGGCATTTTTTTTTTCTCAATAAACCCGGCCTTTGTTTTCTAATGTTGGTGTTGTATTTCACATTTCTTGAGCAGTGTTGGCCTTCGGCAGTGTCTGAAAGCCCTGATGTTGGTAAAAATATCTGAGAGCAAAAGTGTTTTTGAAGTGTTTCTATCTCTAGGGGGCCCAAGTTTGCTGCTAAATTAATCTAGAGCCTGGTTCGGGAGGTGGGGTCAGGTTTTTTTAACCTTGACGCCCTGAACTCCTAGTGAAGGCCTTGCAAACACCGTCTTTGGGACGGTGAAGAGGGAACGAAGCTTTTATTTCTCGTTGGAGTGAGCAGCAAACGTGAAACCAAGGGCCAGAGTTCCGAGGAGGCTCGTTACAAGGCGTGGAAGGCGGAGATCCTTGGCTCCTGCTGGGCTGCTCCCTGCCAGCATCTCCTCAGAGCCGCCTGGCCTCTTGGGAATGCCTCTTTGGTTCGAAAAACGTCAGTTTTAAGGGGACATGACATTCCCCAGGTAGCTTGTAATTCAAGCCGGTTTGATCCGTGAGATCATCGGGCATTGTTTAATGGAGTCTGCGGGGGAAAGAGATGATAAAAATCAGAACTGGCCCCACTCACGTTTAGAGTGCATGACTGCTTTCACGGTGGGGGGCGGGTGGGAGTCCTGCTCTGATATATTTGGTCGAATGTGTTGCATTTCAGCTATTACCGCGAAGGGGTAAACTATCAACCCATCGTAATGCAGTCATTTTCTCCTATTAGCAGGAGAGCATTCTGAGGAAATGCAAAACCCCACTCCTCCTTGTCTGCACCTCATGCCATTCTGGAGGTTTTGGCAAACTGCAGCCTCTGGGACAGATCTGGCTCGCCTCCTGTTTTGTAAATAAAATTTTATTGGAAGACAGCCACGGCCACTCCCGGGTGAGCAGTCTCTGGGTGCTTTTGTCATACAGCATAAGAGTCGAGTTGTGAAAAAGTTGGCCCCCAGAGCCTGCACGATTCCTTGTCTCCTGCTTTACAGAAAAGCTTGCTGAGCATCTAAAGGGCCCTCATTCTGTTGAGTCTCCAGGTCACTGTCTCATCTGTGAATTTCTTAGCAGAATCTCACCTGCATCTCTTTACCAAAATATCTTCTACTGGCCACGTGGGGCCAGAGAGTACTGGAAGTGTGGCTGCCATGACTAAAGAATTGAGTTTCCAGTTGTGGTTAGTTTTAATTGATTTCAGTGGCTGCATATGGCTACCGGCTGCTTCTTGGCTACAGGAAAGGGTTCTTTGGTTGCATCGTAAACTCGGGAAAGAAGAAATCTGGCAAGCTCTGGTCACACAGCGATATTCCTTCTGTTTTTGTTTAGATATTTAATATATATTTTATATTCTGCATTGACATTTTTTTTTCTTTTTTGGCTACCCTGTGGCGTATGGAGTTCCGGGGCCAGGGATCAGATCCGAGCTGCAGTTATAACCTACAGCACGGCTGTGGCAATGCTGGATCCTTAACCCACTGCGCCAGGCTAGGCATCAAACCTGTGTCCCAGCGCTCCAGAATGCCTCCAGTCCCTTTGTGCCACAGCGGGAACTCCTGCATTGACAGTTTTGATGCCTGATATTGGGGAGGGTTATGTCCTACTGTTTGAACCTAATGACTGTCACTCTTGGTGGGAGGAAATCATACATTTTTTCTTTTTCTTAGGGCCATACCTGTGGCATAAGGGAGTTCTCAGGCGAGGGGTTGAATGGGAGCTGGAGCTGCTGGCCGACACCACAGCCACAGCAGTGCAGAACCCGAGCTGCGTCAGTGAGCTACACTACAGCTCTTGGCAACGCTGGATCCTTAGCCCACTGAGCGAGGCCAGGGATCGAACCTGGCTCCTCATGGACACTAGTTGGGTTCGTTACTGCTGAACCACAATGGGAACTCCCATTTTGTTATTTTTCATTGTAAAGTTTTATTTATTTATTGCTTTTTAGGGGCGCACCTGTGGCATATGGAGGTTGCCAGGCTAGGGGTCAAATCGGAGCTGTAGCCACTGGCCTACAGCAATGCAGGATCTGAGCCACGTCTGCGACCTACACCACAGCTCATGGCAATGCCGGATCCTTAACACAATGAGCGAAGCCAGGGATCAAACCCACAGCTTCATGGTTCCTAGTCGGTTTTGTTAACCACTGAGCCATGACGGGAACTTCATTGTAATGTTTTAAATCTGCCTCTGTGGAGTTTCTGTGAGGCTTGGGTTGCGGATACTTTGCTCAGGAGAATTTATGTTTGCTACTGATGCCTTCAGACACTTTAGAACTGGGGTCTCTGTCCACAAAGTTTCCTCTTGGTCCCTCGGAGAACATTCTGGGTATTCACGCTTGGGGGTCAGCTTATCAGCTTTTCATATGTGAAATCTCAGGGGAGGCTGGTTTTGGTGGTTTCTTGGTGTCGTTGTTTTCGCTGTTGTTAACTCACCTTCCTGCAGAGCCGAGAGGGCACCTGCTAGTTAGGCTGGTACCAAGCAGCGCAGAGGAGGCGGGCGTGCTGTGGAGCCCGTGAGTACTAAGCTCAGGTCACTGCGTCCGCCGGGGACCAGGCAGGTGTTGTATCAGTTCACCTAACGTGGGTGCCTTCTTGTGTGCTGAGCAAATGGCTCTTGGTGAAATTGTCTTACAGTTTCCCCAGGAGTTTACCAGTATTGGGAAGGGATAGAATAGTTCACAGGCAGTTTACTAGGCAGGGTCAAGTTCATAAGCGTCTTTGAACCTTCGAACTGTGAAGTCTGTAAACTCCGTGCGGTTGTTGTGAAGGACCAGATACAGAGACTGCAGGAAAAGCTTGTGCTCCTTTTAGAGACCGTTGTAGAGTAAAACCGCATATTCCCAGTGCTTTAAAAGGTTGATAAGGTCAGTCTGGGACGCCTTCACCCCTCTACGCTGACAGCTTTTCTCTGTTCACATGGCAGCGTTTGTGGAATAAAGAAGATGACTGCTTTTCTGTGCAAAGCAAGTCTTCTGAAAGATAAATCTTGGGCAGTGGAAACTTTTTATCATCCTCAGGCTTAGAAAAGTGGCACACACAGTTATGTTTTTGCTTGCATGCCCCAAGCCAGGATCTGGATGGAAATTTTACAAAATGACCCGTATGCCTGGGGAGACTTTTCTATCCCATTAAGCACTAAAGTCAAGTTACAATGTTATTACGTTTGGTTCTGGGAAATTTGCTAAATTGCAAGTGCACTACATGGGTGGACAAGTGTCTGTTTCCATCCTTTTTTAGTATTTTTGGTGAAAACTAACTGAGGGACCGTAGACCAACCTGAAAGTGATTTTTTTATTTTTATTTTTATTTTTGCGTGTTCCTCTCTCTGCTTGTCCTGAATCAACAGTGATTAGCTGACTGATCCGCAAAGCAGGGCTGGGAACCAGTCCCCCTAGGGGCATTGCTTTGCTGTCCCAGTTCTAATACCCATGTATGAATACTTTTTACAGCTTTCCCTAAGTGCTTCTTATCCATCAGGCAAGTCAGGGAGAGACCAACGTAGGGAATTCACTCTCCATTAACCACACACTCGGAGTTCCTGTTGTGGCTCAGAGGAAACGAATCTGACTAGCATCCATGAGGACGCAGGTTCGCTCAGTGGGTTAAGCATCCGGCATTGCCCTGAGCTGTGGTGTAGGTCGCAGACGCGGCTCAGATCTGGTGTTGCTGTGGCTGTGATGTAGGCCAGTGGCTACAGCTCTGATTCAGCCCCTAGCCTGGGAACTTGCATATGCTGCGGGTGTGGCCCTAAAAAGACGAAAACAAACAAACAAAAAAACCACACACACACACACACAAGCTCAATTTATAAAATGACCTAGGTGCTTGTGGAAAGTATCTTTTTCTCCTATTAATCACCGAAGTCAAGATACAAGATAAGTATGTTTTCCCTTTTGGAAATTTGCGAAATTCTCCTGGAATATGAATTCATAACTAAGCGTCTCATTTGTGCACAATTGTGTTGAAACTTTTCGTTTGTTTTCCATTGGTGCTTATCGATGTTCTTAAGCCCTTATTCGCATGGGAGGAGAGGAGCACCTTCCTATTAGAATCTTGTTATCTGGGGTGCATGTTCTCTGCTGGCTTTAAGAACTTTGTGTACTTGCTGTGTCTCAGGTGTAGGTATCGTGGGTCCACGCTGGGGAGGGAGCACTAGCCCAGGTCTGGAGCTGGAGCTTCAGGGCCTCACTGTTGTCTCTGTCACTTACTGGATGAGCAACGTGGGGCGACTTCTATAAAGCCTCAGACTCTCCTTTTCTGTAAATGGAATCAATAACTCCTCTGGGAGTTCCCGTCGTGGCTCAGTGGTTAAGGAATCCGACTAGGAACCATGAGGTTGCAGGTTTGATCCCTGGCCTCGCTCAGAGGGTGTTGCTGTGAGCTGTGGTGTAGGTCGCAGTTGCAGCTCAGATCCCACGTTGCTGTGGCTGGGGCATTGGCCAGCGGCTGCAGCTCCGATTGGACCCCTGGCCTGGGAACCTCCATATGTCGCGGTTGCGGCCCTAAAAAGACAAAATAAATGAATAAATAAGTAAAGTAACTCCTCTGATCAGAATGTATTGATACCAAAGTCAGATAATTGGCATAACTTGCTTTCGTGGGGTTAAGTATTCAAGAAAGGACAGCATCACAGTGTAGCTGGGAATATTGGCAAAATTTTTATGTGAACAATTATTAGCGTTGTCATTAGGAGAACTGACAGTTGTCTGTGACAATGACGGTGCCAGAATCCTGACACCCAGAAGCTGTAGCGGGGAATCCTCCTCTTGCTGAATGGACTTTGTACGTTCTGGTGCACCTTAATTTGGATGTAGAGAATGATGGAGTATCTGGGAGTAAAACTTCCCATCACTGTTCCTAATGAATGTTCACTGGAGATTTTCATGGGGAAGTAGGCAGTGTTATTTCAATATGAAATATTTCTTCCTCCAGGTCATTCAGAGGAGGAAGTCTTGAATATTAAGAAAAGAGCATCAGGACTTGAAGAAAATTAGTAAAATCAGAATTTTAAGGAAAAACAAATCTTTAAAATTAGCTCTGTTTTGCGATTTTGGAAATTGTCATATGATGATGGCCTTGTGTCCATGATAATCCTTTGGTTTTCTTGATCCTCATTTTATAAGTAGAATAATGACTGTCAGTACCTAGAGTATAGAATAACACTTCTGTGGTCACTTAGAGTCGTTTGCAGTGGTAGATGACATTTCTTGGTCCTGAATCTCCATCTGCTTAGATTGGTTCAACCCGATACCTGTGTACTCAGCTGTCACCTCCTCCCTGCTGAGTTCTCATACCTCCTCCGCCCGCAGTTACGAAGGACCATGAATCCCATCACAGACTGGGAGCCAAGCACACGGCACTCGGTCACACCTGCCTCCCTGTATGCACACGTGTGCACCTGTGAGCGCGTGTTCAGAGATTACCGGCTTGAGGGCTGGAGTCGTGTTGTATTGGTTACTCTAGACACAGTGCTTAGGAGAGTGCCCGACCTGTGACAGGCGATTACTGCAGATACATGTGCCTACCTGTGAGCGCCTGTGCCCCTGTGAGCGCCTGTGCAGGGATTAGCTGCTTGAGGGCTGGAGTCGTGTTGTATTGGTTACTCTAGACACAGTGCTTAGGAG
>PVHT021183672.1:1685268-1705731 GCA_004024745.2 Catagonus wagneri | reverse complement strand
AGTGGTTAATGAATCCAACTAGGAACCATGAGGTTGTGGGTTCGATCCCTGGCCTTGCTCAGTGGGTTAAGGATCCGGCGTTGCCGTGAGCTGTGGTGTAGGTTGCAGACGTGGCTCGGATCCCGCGTTGCTGTGACTGTGGCGTAGGCAGCTACAGCTCCTGTTAGACCCCTAGCCTGGGAACCTCCATATGCTGCGGGTGCGGCTCTAGATAAGGCAAAAAGACAAAAAAAAATAAATAAAAGAACCAAAGAAGCAATCACCTAGTGTATGTTTAATTTCCCCCTGTTACTTTTAAACATTCAAGTCTTTGTAAAGCCTCTGTGAAAAAAAGTCTTCTTTTGAGCATCTTGGCCCTGGCTGGGGGTCTCTGCATCCGTGTTACCGTGATGAATGGAATGATTCATCCAGTCCACCATAACGTAATGATCCCTTTAAACATCTGGCCTTCTCCTCGGAGTCATGAGTTGAGATCACAGAGAACAGAGATCTTAAGTGTCTGGCATTTGGTCTCTTCTCACTGTTCTTTAAAGAAATAAAACTTGCACAGATGCATAGCTTTTCCCCACCCTCACTCCCTGCTCCTCTCTTCCTTTTATCCGGCTTCTCTTGGTCTTCACGGCCTGGCTCCTCTGCCTTGTCAGGATGCAGGGCCAGCCCCCAGCAGTCACCTCACCGTGTCCAGTTGAAAGCACCGCCTGGAGTCAGCAGTCTCCTCTTGCATGTACGTGCTAGTCTTTCCACTTCTGTGTTTGGCCCCTTGAGTCACACCTCCGCTTGCAAGAGAAAAACATCAGCTTGGAAGTTTTCATTGGGAGGCACGGCAGGCTGACTTGTAGATGGCTCCTGTGGCTTCTGCCCCGGGTGTTACTTTCATTATCAGGCCACATTTTGTCCCCTACAAAGGGAACTTTGCAGATGGAATTCAGGTTCCTAATCAGTTGACCTTAAGATAAGGGATTAGGGGGACAGGACTAACCTAATCATGGAAACGAGATAAAAGCGTGGTTTTTTGCAGCTGGGATACAAAAGCGCAGGGAGGTGCTGGGAAGTTGGACGTGTGGGAGGCCCTCGGACACTGAGGGATGTGGAGGGACCTGGGAGCAGCCCCCAGGAGCCGAGAGGGACCTCCACCGACAGCCGGAACTGAGATGTGGGCTCAGTCCCGGTCCTGCATGTGCACGGAGCCAAGCACCCGAGTGAGCCTGAGAGTGCGTCTTCCTTTAGCTCTTCCAGATAAGAGTGCGGCCCCGCCAGCACCTTAGCTGCGGCCGTGTGAGACCGTGAGCAGAGGAAGCTGGAAGGTGATGGACTGTCAAGCCGGACAAGCTGAACTCTCACAGTGGGGAGAAAACTAGGTCCCCTGCAAATTAAGAAGTCTCTCTCCCAGTGCTGCTTGCATTTGGGCAGCTGATGTCTGCTTTGCACCTGCCTCTTCCCCACTCTGCTTCCTAGGCTCCGGGAGTCTTGAAAGGGCCAGCTGCCCGGTCCCTGTCCCACCACGACTCTACTCTCTCGTTTTCCATGGTGAATCGTTACTTTGCCAATGGCTTGTCTCAGAACTCTCTGCTTTCCTCTCCCTTGTTCTTTCTGTCTTGCGATTTTACCTCTTCGGGTCTTACAGGATCTGCTCCTACTTTATCGTCTCCCTCTCAGCCTTAGGGCAGCCCTCCACCAGAGTCATGTTCACTTTCTAACTACTGGTTCTGCCCCGACCATGATCCATCCTGAATGTGCCACTAAGCCCTCTGCGGCACTAAGCCCTTAAATCGCTTCTCACTACCTGTAAAGTAATACTCCAGACTTCAGCTTGACATAGAGACTCTGCAGGCAGGCCTTAGTCCGTCCTTCAGCCTCATTTCACATCCTCCCTCCCCCACAAGAAATATCAGCCCCATAGAAATCTGCCCATCCTCTAAGTGCACCAGGCACAGTCCCATTTTGGTGACTTTCTTCCAGCTCTGCAACACTTTGCAGCCTGCTCAGACCCCGTTGCTCCCCTGAGCTCTGCATCTCGGCTGTTCTTCACCTTTTGTTTTTAACTGGCTTATCCCATGGTCAGAGTCTATGTGGTACCCTATCTCACTGTGTGTCTGCCTCACAGATGGCCAGGCTCTAAGTGTAGTATACTAGTTATCATTGTAACCTACCCAGGACTTGAGAAGGTGCCCGGTACGGAATAGCAGCTCGATAAAATGTTTCTGCTGTTTCCTTTGGTGACTGGGGTTTGTCCCAGAAAAAACCCACATTGTATCCCTGATCATCTTCTCCGTAACAAGATGCTGGCTGATGTCATCATGGCCTTGACTAGTGATCAGTTTAGTTGGGGAGCACCTGCCTTAGGAATTCACTTTATCCTGAAGTCAGCATCTGATAATGAATTCATGTATTTTTCTCTCAAATGAGTCAGTTCCGCTTCAGTTTGGCTCCCTACAAGTAGGTTCTGTAAGTTACCTGTGAAAATGCTGGCCCTCAGCCTGGGCCGTGATGAGGAATGTGGGGCCTGGGGCACTTCAGGAGCCCCGAGAGGTGGGTCATGGGTCGGGATGTTGCCTCTTCTCTGAACCAGGTCCACCTGAGGAGAAGCACATCCAGATCTCCCGCTGTCTTAGCACCGCTGTCTTAGCACAGCAGGCCCTTGTTGTGTCGGTTCACCAGCGGCTGATGACGACCAGTTGCATTTGAGACGTTAGGTCTCAGGTCAGAGAGTGTTACACCCCAGTCTGTTTTCCTAACAGAGGGCTGCATGTTACCCTTCAGATTCTGCCTGAGCTGATAAGGAACTTCTCCAAAGTCTAGTCGAGTTGGAGAGAGAGCAGTTTTGATAGGGTCTGTCTTTTTTTTTTTTTAAGACTGCACCCTCGGTATATGGAGGTTCCCAGGCTAGGGGTCAAATCGGAGCTGCAGCCGTCAGCCTCCACCACAACCACAGCAATGCAGGATCTGAGCCGCATCTGTGACCTACCACACAGCTCACAGCAACGCTGGATCCTTAACTCACTGGCCAAGGCCAGAGATCAAACCCGCATCCTCATGGATACTAGTCAGATTCGTTTCTGCCGCACCACGACGGGAACTCCTATAGGGTCTGTCTTATAGATGTCACTTGTGTAGAATCTGAGAAAAGACGAGTAATTCAGTATCTGCATGAGAAAAGCATCTACCGTGACTTAGGACCCTGTGAGGGATAAGGTAACTTCCTGCCATGAGAACATCCTTCTTTTCTCATGCTTGCCGGATCTTCCCAGTAAGCTGGTTTGTAAATGATGGTAAATAAGTCATGGAATAAGAATGTGAGAAACTAATCTCATAGTTACGTATAAATAAATATTTTTATTTCATATAAATATACATGAAACAAGATAGGTTTAGATTGTATCTAATTTCATGAAAACCATCAATCAGTAAAATTAAAAATTTAGTAATCCAATAACACATCGGTAGTAATTGCCACCTATGTTTAAGAAATTCAACTACAGGGAGTTCCCGTTGTGGCACAAGGAAACGAATCCGACTAGTATCCATGAGGACACAGGTTCATTTCCTGTCCTTGCTCAGTGGGTTAAGGATCTGGTGTGGCTGTGGCTGTGGTGCAGGCCGGCAGCTGCAGCTCCGATTCAACCTTTAGCCTGGGATCTCCTGTATGCTGTGGGTACGGCCCTGAAGAGCAAAAAAAGAAAAAGAAAAGAAGGAAGGAAGGAAGGAAGGAAGGGAAAAAGAAAGGAAAAGAAAGAAAGGTAAAAGAAAATTATAGAAATTCAATGTTGTGGATATGTCAGCTACGCCAGGATCCTAGGTCCACAGATAGAATTACCTGCATTGATGGATTTGAGGCCAACCATTGAAACTCCACAATTTCCCATCTTCAAACGTAGATTTCTAATTTAGAAAAACAGTGTATTATCCAGTTTCCATTCATACAGAGAGAAAAAAAATAGTTAACTATTTTAGCACATAGAATTTTTTCCTTAAAGCAAAAATGGAATGGAATTTAATTCTGAAGGTATTTCTTACGAGTTTTCTGTACTTCATAGCAAGCTATCCCAAAGGTACTGGTTCAGAACAACCCCATCGCCGTCTCTTTGATCCTCCAGGAGCTCAGACGCTTAAGTGGGCGCACTGCTCACAGCCTCAAGCGTTGCTGGGCTGTGTTCTCCACTGGAGGCCCGAATGGGGAAGTGCCTACTTCTCAGAGCACTTAGGTTGTAGGCAGAACTCCTTTCCTTGGGGCTGAATGAATGAGGGCCCCAATCCTTTGCTGGCTCTTGGCCGGAGGCCACCTTCACCACCTTCAGGCCACCCACCATTCTCTGGTCCATGCCTCTGTCCATTTGCATGTCACAGTGTGGCCACCTGCTGCCTGCAGGCTGAAAAGAGACTCTTTAGGACTCTGAGCAGATGGTCTGCCAAGACGGAGTCTTCTGTAGAGTCGTGGGGTGGATTCCATGGTCCTTGCTATGCTTGGTTAGCAAGGACCAAGCAAGGACCAAGACGGAGTCTTCTGTAGAGTCATGGGGTGGATTCCAAGGTCCTTGCTATGCTTGGTTAGCGGCTTGGTTAGCAAGGACCAGCCGCTGCTGCCCACCCTGAAGGGGAGGGGTGCACAGGGCTTTGGCACCACGGAGGCCAGCTTGGAATTCTACCTACAACATGCACTGCCTCAGAGACTCGCTCCCCACTCCCCAGGTGTGTGTGTGTGTGTGTGTGTGTGTGTGTGTGTATAATTTACATACAGTCAGGTAAATACATAAGTTGTATGTTTTTGTCTAATATTTATATTGTCCTATTTTTATTTTAATTTTTTTATTATTATTGTTATTTTTTTTTTGTCTTTTTGCCTTTATCTAGAGCTGCACCCGCGACATATGGAGCTTCCCAGGCTAGGGGTCTAACAGGAGCTGTAGCTGCCGGCCTTCGCCACAGCCACAGCAACACGGGATCCGAGCCAAGTCTGCAACCTACACCACAGCTCACAGCAACGCCGGATCCTTAACCCACTGAGCAAGGCCGGGATCGAACCCGCAACCTCATGGCTCCTAGTCGGATTCGTTTACGACTGAGCCACGAAGGGAACTCCTGTATTATCCTATTTTTAAAAATGGTTTTAAAAAAACTAACAAAAGCCTTGACTCTTCTTTAAATTTTTCAGCATATTAAATATTTACCTGATTATCTCTTTGAATGCTAATTTAATCTCATTAGTTCTCCTCATCGTTGTCCTTTCCTTCTGTGAGCCCTAATCAGCTCTGCTCAACATGTGTGTGTGTAGACACATCTTTTTTTTTTTTAAAGATTTCTCAACTTGTCATTCTAGCTAAGTTTCTTTTTTTAAGTTTTATTGAAGTAGAGTTGATTTACAAGGATGTGATGATGTCTGCTGTACACCAAAGTGATTCAGTTATACCTGTGCACACAGCCATTCTCTTTCAGGTTCTTTTCCCACATCGATGATCACAGAATAGTGAGAGAGTTCTCTGTGCTGTATAGCAGGTCCCCATTGGCCAGTCGTTCCATAGACCTCATTTGCCCATCCCACAGCCCCAGTGCATCCCTCTCCCCCCACCCGTCCCCTTTGGTAGCCATGAGTAAGCTATCATACTAAGTGAATTTAGTTAGACAGTGAAAGACAAACATCATATGATATCACCTGTATGTGCAGTCTAAAAAAAATGGATACAAATGAACCTATTTGCAGAACAGAAACAGACTCACAGACTTCTGTTGCCTGCATCTTAAAAGGTCATGATCATATTACGTGGATGTCTTAACCACTTGAGGAAAGGGAAATAAAAACAAACTTACAGAACATCAACCAAAAAAATCACTCTCCAAACACTTGCTAAGTCAGATTACACCTGACATGCTCCTTACGTGATAAAAATTTTTGTTAGATTATAAAAGGGCTTGATTATTCATCCTTAGATACAGACATTTCACAGGAAAGGACTGCATTACTCAAGGCAAAACCGCAAAGGAGATGTTTTGTTTCACGTTCGCTGCATCCAGCCATAACACAGCCACGGAAAATTCTTACTTGGCGTAGCTCTCCTCAGTCAGACGCTCCATTTATGGGCCCGGGCTTGCAGAGGTGATTTAGAGCTGATGAGAACTGTGAAGTGATGTATGTGTGTTGGCCACAGTTTATACAATGTCCACGTAAAACAGAAATAGGGATGTTTTATGTGTCTTTGCTGTGGCGCAGAATTAAATCCATTACCTCTGGGGCCACCTGTACATTTTTTCCAACATGTCAAGAGTTCCTCAGGCAGAGGTTTTCCCCACCTCAAAACTCCTTCTCGCACCTTTCCCCTCACTCACATCTCACCTCCACCGCTCTCTGCTGCTTCCATTTGAACCTCCAGCTGCTTTTTCTCACTTTCCTCACCGATGCCTCTTCCTTCTCCACTCTGAATATTCACCCGCGAGCAGCCCTCGGTCTCCTCATCCTTCTGGGAAATGTCAGCCTCTTGTTCTGGGCTCCGTGCCGTGGAGGGTCAAACTGGACGTCCAGCCCAGTAAAGCTGCCCCACGGTCCAGACCGGGGAGGCCTTGTCCACACTGTCGTCACCCTGCCCCCTGCACCTGTCTCCATCCTGAGCCCTGGGATCTGTGAACTCGTGGTTTTACCTGGCAAAGGGGAATTAAAGCGTCAGCTGGAATTAAGGCTGCCCATCTGCTGACCATGAATTAAAGCGATTATCCAGGCGGGTCCAGGGTAGTCACGGGGATCCTTAAAGGTGGAGAGACAGACGGTGATGCAGCATGGGAAGAAACGGACTGGCCGTGGCTGGCTCTGAAGGTGAAGGACGGGGCCACGAGCCAGGGAATGTGGGCGGGTCGCAGAAGCTGGAGAAGGTTCAAGAGCGGCTCTCCCCTGAGCCACCAGAAGGAGGTGCAGCCTTGAAGACACCTTGCTTTTGGCCTTGGGGAGCCCATTCTGCACTTTGAACCTCCAGAACTACAGGCTAATACGTTCGTGTTGTGTTGTGTTATGTTAAATCTGTGTTGTGATCGTGTCTGACAGCAGCTCAAGGAAACGTGTGCCTATGTCACCTTCCTGTCGGACACTTACCTGGATCTCTAAGGCACCCCAGTGAATCCTCCTACTCCCTGCGTGGAAAGCAGCCCGTCCCTTCTGTGCCCAGCCGGGAACTGGAGTTATCCTTTCCTTCTCTGCCCTCCGTATCCCAAGCAGTTCTTCCAGATGTGCAGCTGCCTCTGTCCCTTTGGGCACTGCTTTAGGTCCAGCCCCCAGCGTCTCTCATCTGAAGAGGCAGTTGTTGTACTGATCGGCGTCGCTGAGTAGAGTGTTGACTGCCTTCAGCCCCTGATTCTGATCTGCCCCAAACAGAAATCAGTCTTGCCCTTCAAAATCGCTTTTATTGGCTCCATCACCTGAAGACGAGAGCGCAGGCTCGCCCCATGCAGACTGCTCTTCAGTCACCCATTGCCTTCCCGGCCATTCTCTGTGTCCGTCGTGTTCCAGCTCGGACTTGCTCCCAGGTGTCTCAGGCTGTGCTCTGTGACATCTCCCTGCATCTTCCCTCCTCTGGGGTTCCCTTCTCATCCTCCCTTACACCCTGTGTCATGCCGACTACCCTTCAGGTAGCTCGGGCACCGTTATCCTCAGGAAGGCTTTCTGGGACGGGTGTCCCTCCTGTGGATTCTGGAAGCATCCTCCCGCTGCGCCTAGCATCACAGTCAGCAGGTCAAAGTAGCCTCATTACCTCGGAGGGCAAAGTGTTGCCTTGGACATCAGAACATAGAATACTTCAATGAAATTCATCTGCTGGTAGCTAATAACACTTTTTATCATTTCGATGGGGAGGCGAGGGTACACCTGAATGATGCTTGTATGTTGGAAAAATAGCGAAGCTCTTTCTGTACCTTTAGCCAGATGGCAACTGTGTTCCTCTAACTAAGAGGATCTTGTAAGTCCCCTGGGTGAACCTTAACCGTCGGGGTAGACCAGATGGGAGAACCAGCTGGGGGTGGGAACCTGGGATCAGAGAACCAGCTGGGGTGGGAACCTGCGATCAGAGTCAGTCCCTGCAGTGAAAACGCCCAGGAGGTGGGAGAGGACGACTGGAATTCCCACGGAGCTGAGTGTCGCATTCAGAAGGCAGAAGGGGTCCAGTCTGCAGCCACACCTTCTTCCTTCCGCCTCCCCTGGCTCTCCCCCAGCTTCCCTTTGTTTCTGCTCTCGTTGTGCACCGTCTCATTTCTTCTCTTCAGGGCCACTGACAGGTTCTTAGCACCTAAACGCTCAACCTCTCCTACGGTGCAGTAGGATCGGATGCCACCGGTTGGGGGTTTTTGTTTGTTTTGTTTCATTTTGACATTTCTTCTTGGTTGGATCGCGGACCTTGCACCACACTGATCATTTAATTTTCCCCAAAATACCTACTCACTTGTGCAGCCCTTAATAATGGATACCACTATCCACCGAGTGTCTCAAGGCAGGACTCTCTGAGTCACCCTTTAAGCCCTCTCCGTCACTCCCCAGGTCCCCGTGCTCGGTGACTCAGGTGCATCCCAGATGGTGCTCTTGTCTCGACTGCGTCTGGACCAAACGTGTGCCGTCCCTTTCATGGAGCTAGTGATGACCTCCTAGACGGCCCCTGACTCTCCCCGGCTTCCCTGCAGTTGCTGTTCCACAGGCAGCCAAAACCACCCTTTAAAAGCAGTTGGGCCAGACCCTTTCTCTCTTCTTTGTAAAGCCTTTGGTGACTTCTTCTGGCACTTGTGCAAGCCTGGGCACACTTCCGCCGTGCTGGGACATCAGGCCGTGTGGACCAGGTGGCTGGCTGCTTACTTTGTTTCCTCGTTTATTGAGAAGGCAGGCGGGCGCTCAGCATGGAGACCTTTCTGTCCTAAAGCTGTGCCCCTCACAGCCCCGGGGAAAGAGTCGTCCTTCAGGACAGCTTGCTTGGTGAAAAGGGGGGATGGCTCCACGGTACCCCACAGTGAGACCCAGTTTATCCTTTTGGACCTTGCTGCTAGTTTGTAGTGGATGATTTGGGGAGAAATGTGCCATTTTTGAAAAACAAGAACCTTTCTGCAGGAGAAAAAAAATGGCATAGTATGAAACTGCAGAATAAATTGCGATATTTATGGAAATACATTAGAGATGTAAAGATGAGGATTATCTGTCTTTTGAGTGCACAAGGCTTTATGTAAGGGATACCGTTGTTGAAAAAAGAAGCAGCACAGTAAATGAAAATGGACACGCAACCAAACCACATTCCAGGAAGGCATCAGTGGCGGCAAAACCTGCTTTTCCCTTCCAAACCTAACTGGTTTTGCTGACGTTCAGATACGCAAGTTGAATGTGAGCAGTGAAATGCGGTAAATGGTTAGGATGTTTGATAAGGGGGAGGCGATCTTGACCCAGGTAACTGCAGGTGTCAAGGTCAGTAGAGCGGTCAGTATGGAGCTGTCACCACTGAGAGGTCAAAAGAAGAAATTTCCATGTAGGGTAACCGTTTGCATCTCCCTGGAAGCCTCTGTGTCCTGGGATTTCTTTGGGAGAATCTGTGAAAGGCCTTTGTTTATTTTCTGTTTAGGGACACGCCTGCGGCATATGGAGACTCTCAGGCTGGGGGTCGAATCAGAGCTGCACCTGAGGTCCATGCCACAGCCACAGCAACACCGATCTGAGCTATGTCTGCAACTTCAGCTGCAGGTTGTGGCAACGCGGTAACCCACTGGGCGAGGCCAGGGATCAAACCCGCATCCTCACAGACACTATGTTGGGTTCTTAACCTGCTGAGCCACAGCGGGAGCTCTGGGACTAGTTTATTTTAAAGGCAACTTCTTGTCAGCGGGCTACTACTTTTTGAGCTCCGTTTGGGCAGAGATTTGTTTTTTTTTTAATATAATGATTTTTATTTTTCCGTTATAGCTGGTTTACAGTTTTCTGTCAGTTTTTCGACTGTTTAGCGAGGTGACCCATGCGGTTACGCATGCATGTATAGATTCATCACAAGTTATTAGACATAGTTCCTGCCGCTGTATAACAGGATTTCATTGCTGATCCATCCCAAAGGCAATAGTCTGCATCCGTTAACCCCAGACTCCCAGACCATCCCACTCCCTCCCCTTCCCCCTTGGCAACCACAAGTCTCTTCTCCAAGTCCGTGATTTTCTTATCTGTAGAAAGGTTCATTTGTGCAGTATGTTAGATTCCAGATATAAGTGATATCATATGGTATTTGTCTTTCTCTTTCTGACTTAATTCACTGAGTATGGGAGTCTCTAGTTCCATCCATGTTGCTGCAAATGGCATTTTTTTATTCTTTCTTATGGCTGAGTAGTATTCCATCGTGTATATATACCACATCTTCCTAATCCAATCATCTGTCGATGGACATTTGGGTTGTTTCCATGTCTTGGCTCTCGTGAATGGTGCTGCAGTGAACAGGTGTGTGCAAGTGTCTTTTTCAAGGAAAGTTTTATCTGGATATATGCCCAAGAGTAGGATTGCTGGGTCATATGGTAGTTCTATGGATAGTTTTCTAAGGTACCTCCATACTGTTTTCCACAGTGGTTGTACCAGCTTACATTCCCACCAACAGTGCAGGAGGGTTCCCTTTTCTCCACACCCTCTCCAGGATTTATTATTTGTGAACTTCTTAACAGTGGCCATTCTCACTGGTGTGAGGTGGTATTTCGTGGTAGTTTTGATTTGCCTTTCTCTAATAATCAGTGATGTTGAGCATTTTTTTCATGTGCTTGTTGGTCATCTGCATATCTTCTTTGGAGAAATGTCTATTCAGGTCTTTTGCCCATTTTTCAATTGGGTTGTTGGCTTTTTTGCTGTCGAGTTGTATAAGTTGTTTGATTATTTTAGAGATTAGCCCTTGTCAGTTGCAACATTTGATGCTGTTTTCTCCCGTTCCATAAGTTGTCTTTTTGGTTTCCTTTGGTATGCAAAAGCTTGTTAGTTTGATTAGGTCCCATTGGTTTATTTTTGGTTTTATTTCTGTTGCTTTGGGAGACTAACCTGAGAAAACATTTGTAAGGTTGATGTCAGAGAACGTTTTGCCTATGTTCTCTTCCAGGAGTTTGATGGCGTCTTATATTTAAGTCTTTAAGCATTTGGGCAAATATTTTTTTTGCAATATATTTCTTATAGGGCAGCCTTGGCCTAGGACAGTGAAAGGGATTTGGGGAGTGTGACCCGTCAGACTCCAGACAGGAGACAAATAGCGCACCAGTAACTGGAAGGAGGAGAAGTAAATGGAGGACCACTGACAAGCTTGACGGCGTGCAGGTCCTTGAGGACGGACGCTGAAAGCGTCCAGCTCCACGTTTCACGAGGTGGGGCAGAGAAGGGTGGTTGGAGGCTGAGATGCCGCTGCTTGATACCCAACGCAAGGAGCAAGCCTCCACATCCACCACAGGCCCCGTCAGTACCAGGAGGTCCTCAGATTGCAGGGGCCCCCAAATAGCCTCCCGGTTCAGAGAGTCATGGCTAAAGTGCACCTGTTACGTTGACATCTGTCACGGCGGCTCCAGCTCATGTACAGAGAGCACTTTTGTTTCCGTGTCGCAAAGGAAACGACTAGTGATACCGCACCCCAAATGGCCACTTTAAAAGGTTACGAAGATGCCATCTGTTTCTAGATTTCCAGCTGGTCTCAAAATGAGGATTGAGAAAATGGTGATCTTCGAAATTCTTCAGCCTCAGCTGTTGGTTACATACTGCTATGCAGGTTTTGAAATAAAGGCTGTTCCTGATGCTGGAATTATTTTCCCATCAGGCGCGCTTATAGATTTCCTTCAGTACTTTTGATCATAGTAAACCACTGGGTTGAAACTACTGGCATACTTTTCTTTTTTTTTTTTTTTTTTTTTGCTTTTTAGGGCCGCACCCACGACATATGGAAGTTCCCGGGCTAGGGGTCTAATCGAAGCTACAGCTGCCGGCAACTGCCACAGGCACAGCAACACAGGATCTGAGCCGCGGCTGTGACCTACACCACAGCTCACGGCAACGCCAGATCCTTAACCCAGGGAGTAAGGCCAGGGATCGAACCTGCAACCTTATGGTTCCTAGTCGTATTCGTTTCCGCTGACCCATGACGGAAACTCCTCTACTGGCATACTTTTATCACAGAATCAGGGATTATGGATTTTAAAATCATGTCTGTGTATTTATATACATAAATTTATTATAAACTCCATGTAGTTATTTGCCAGAACGATTAATGTTTCTTCAGTGATCCATATTTATAAATCTGAGAACTAATTGTTTGAAATAAAATAAACATGTTAAGTAGTGGCCCATTAAAATAATTTTAAAAACATTAGCTATTCTTGGAAAGGGTGAGTGATATGTAGTTTACTATGATTATATACTCTTGTTATTTTGATGGCTGTCACGATAGATACATAGACACATAGGTAAGTAGATGGGTGGGGCTGTTATCTGTCTATATGTACGCACAGTTATACCTCTGTAATTCAAAGTGCGTCTTTTCATACAGCTTTTATAGATACTAAATTTTTCATTTTTACAGATAACATCTAATTTGGCAACAATATGTTCTGTCGAAAATGTCCTTGTTTGAGTTTTCAACATTTCCATAACGCCTATGGATTTTATTTCAAGCCACGTGAAGCATCCCATTTGCCGCTGAATATTTATTTAATGCAGCCCCATTAATTCTAACGAACCATCTGTCTTTTAGAATAGGCTCTAAGCTTTTGGACTTCAGATTTAGAAGAGAAAAACAAATGAAAGGTAAGGATTGGGGAGGAGAGGCAAGCTTCAAACTCTAGCTCTAGAGGAAGGTACCAGGAAAACCACTTCGGAGATGGCCTGTTTATTCGGGTGAACGCCTTCTCTGTGCTTCTCCAGGAGCAGAAACACCCACTTGGCCAAGGTACAGCTTCACAGCTGTGGGGGCCCAGGCAGAGAACACCCCTCCCCTCCCCTCCAGCTCTGCAGGTGGTTGTTAGAGCCGCTCTCGGGACCCCTGCGTTTACCGTTTTCATCCTCACATTTCACGTCTTCTAGTTCTAAGGGGACGGTAAGAAGATTTTGTCTCTAAGCGCCTGTCGTAGGAGGAATGCCCCTCTTTGCGTTCAGAATCCAGCCCTCTGCCCCTGCCTCGTGTCGTCATTACAGAGGAGGGGAGGGGGCTCTCGACTCTCCAGGTGGTGCCTCTCATCCACCCCACACGCGGCAGCGCCTTCTCAGGACCCCCTTCTCAGCACTGCACACCGCTCTTTGCGCCGCTGTGAAAGGGCACCTTGTGAAAGCACCCTGGAGATTTTCGGAACAGGTGGAGGAAGCCAGTGGGCACCCAGTCTGCTCTCTAATCGAGTGGTGCCGCTGTCTCTAGGCCTTTCCGGCTTTGTCAGTTGGAGGTTTGTTTCTTGGTTTCCCTGAAAGAGCTTCTGGCCCCTTGGTCCCTTGCTGTCTGCTGGTGGCCGTGTCCCCACCGTATCCACCTGCGGTGTTGAAAGCGCTGCAAAAGCAGACTTGCAGCCAGGTGACTTCACCTGGACGACCGCCCAGCACCGTAGACCGGGCGTGCCCGCCATGGTTGTGAAGGAAGCTCGGGGTGACCGGTGGCCGTCACCCCCACTTCTTGCAAACGAGGGGGTTTTTGTGCGGGAAAGGTTGCGGTCCTGAGTGCAGCGCTGAGCGGCTCTGCACGTGCGCCTGCGGTGTCGCTCGTGGTCCTCCCCCGCTAAGAAAAACAGTGCTGTTCTTAGTGTCCGGGAGCATCTGGGACTGAGTTTGCGTGTTCTGTGAATCCTCTGCTCTCGGGACAGAGAGTCCCTTTGGCCCAAGAGGCACCGAACTCTGGAAAGCTGGGGTTTTCCTTGCGTGAATTTGCTGGTGGGTCAAAGAAACAAAATTAACCTAACTGAAGACATCAGTCTATACCCAGGCCAGCAGGATTCCGGTCTCTCACATTATGTGAAGGAAGATTAGACACGTATTAACTATGCTCATTCTCAGCAAACATTTAAACCTCACTCTGCCCTTTTGTGCTCCTGGTGTTGTCGTCATAGTCATTCAAGCCTGAGTCACTAGGGACACAGGACGCGTAGTCCTCTTTTTCTCCCGACTCCAGAATATATGCAATGAGTTAATCTTCTCGAAAAGAAACCCAGAGTTTAATGACTCCCCACGGGTAACTCCGTGTGGAGCAAGAGTGAAAAGGTGAGTTGAAATGAAGCACAAAACGGGGAACAGCGGATTCCCAAAAACCACGCCGCCAGGGAGGCACGCCAGCCCCCCCCCGCCCCGGGATCGCTGGAGTTACCAAGTTAATTTATTTCTCAGGTCTGTTTTTGTAGCAGCAGCCCACTGTACTCAGCATGAATTCTACCTCTGAAATATAATTACCAAGATGTGAAAAATGATGGAGTTCATTGAAATGATAAAATAGCATCTGCTAAGAGAACTTTTGGCAGGCTTCCCGGCTTTTCACTTCTTAGGAGAAATAATGATGTGTTAGTCTCCGAAAAAAGAAAACTCAGACTGTGTTAGCCATGACTCCAGCTTAAGGCCATCGTGTACCTCTGCAGATATCCTATGACTGAGTTTTTTGGCCTTTATGGTGATTTGTTATCCCTCTGAGGTGCAGTTTTACAGTGACAAAAACTTGTTACCTGCAAAGTTGATGCTTAGCTAGTAAGTTCCCTTTGTGGTTCATTCCTTACCGTGTATGGATACGGTCCAGTGAGGGAGTCGATCAAAAGAAAAAATTATAAAAAAATTAAAAAGGAACATGTATGTGTCTGTGTGACTGGGTCATCTTGCTGTGCAGGAGAAAACTGACAGAACACGGTAATCCAGCTATCATGGAAAAAAATGAAAATCATTAAATGAAAAAAAAAAAAGAAAAGAATTGGCAGCATGATGGTTTAAAGTGCCGTCCACCTGAGGGATACAGCGGGGTGAAAGTTCGGGGCTGGGAAGAGGTAGTTTCAGTTTTCAGAAGGTGTTCTCCGTGTGGGTTTCTATCGACACCAACACGGGGCGTTTGAAGTCTCAGTTATTCCCACTAAATGCCCCAGCTCTTTCATCATGTGCTTCTGCAGGGCTTAGGGTTGCCAGATGGAACACCAGACACCCATTTAAATCTGAATTTCAGGTAAACAAGTTCTTTTTATTTGTAATTAATTATATTTTATTTATTTATTTATTTATTTTTTGCTGCACCTGTGGCATGTGGAGGTTCTCAGGTCAGGGGTCAAACCCACACCTCACTTTTGGCCTGCACCACAGCTGTGGAGGCAACGCCAGATCCTTAACCTGATGTGCCACAAGGGAACTTCCCAAACAAGGTTTATTTTATTTTTAATTTAAGCATGAGATATGCTTATACTAAACAATTACCTGCTGTTTATCTGAATCTTATTATTATTATTATTATTTTTTTCTTTTTAAGGTAGCACCTGTGGCATATGGAAGTTCCCAGGCCGGAGCTGCAGCTGCCAGCCTATGCCACAGCAGTGCTGGATCCGAGCCGCATCGGATCTGCTCTCATCACAACTCATGGCAACACCAGATCCTTAACCCACTGAGCAAGGCCAGGGATCAAACCCGCATCCTCATGGAAACTAGTTGGATTCTTCTCCTGCTGAGCCACAACGGGAACTCCTGAATCTTAAATTTAATGCGATACCTTGTGTTTTTATTTGCTCAATCTGACAATCCTTGAAGCGGTGCCTGTTTTCACATAGATGATGTTACTTGGTCGATAAAACAAAGGAAGTTGATTTGCCATCCCAGCATAACAGCTGCTTAGTGTGTAGGAAAATACAGGATGAAATAATGCATTTTGAGGGCGAGAAGTCATAGAAGTTTGGGAAATAGAGCGCATCATGAAATACTCAAAATTCACTGCAGCACGTTGACATCTCTAAGAATTTCTAAACTGGGGAAACTGTAAAAACTTCTATTTTACGCTTGAGAATGGGATGTATTGCCTTCATCTGGGGAACCAAGAGGAACCGTGTGTGTGTGTGTGTGTGTGTGTGTGTGTGTGTGTATGTACACACGTGTGCTCGTGATTGCATACTGTGTCTCTGGGAAATACTGGGAAACAGGAATGACTGTGAAATCTGAGATGATCACTTCTGCACAGTTTATTTCAACACAACATGGAAAATATCTCTTGCCTTTCATTTCTGTTCTCCCACGTCTCCCGAAATCTTGGCGTAAGGTGAAAAGGAAGGACATTTTCTCACGTGCCTTTTCAGTCATTCTTAGGACTCACAAGAAGATGACCTTATTGTCAAACGTATTTCTGAAACATGGAATGTGAGCTGAAGATAACAAAGTACATCTATAGCGAGAGATGTTACAAATGGGAGCATGTGGAATAGTAAATCACAAGAAAGTGTCAACTCTGAGAGAACCCGCTCAGCTTTGTAAATTTTTTTTGCCTTTTGTTTAGGGCCATACCAGAGGCATATGGAGGTTCCCAGGCTAGGGGTCTAATCAGAGCTACAGCTGCCGGCCTACACCACAGCCACAGCAACATGGGGTCTAAGCCGTGTCTGCAGCTTGTACCACAGCTCACAGCAATGCTGGAACCTTAACCCACTGAGCGAGGCCAGGGATCGAACCTGCATCCTCGGGGATACTAGTTGGATTCATTTCCGCTGAGCCACAACAGGAACACCCTCAGCTTTGTAATTTTACCAAGACCGTATCCCTTTTATCTGTGTGACCATCCACACCTGTATATATGGTATGCAATTCCAAGGTGCTGAAAATAACTCTGTTGGAAAATTCCTTCTCTCCGTATTTCCTGCAGTCTGAGGTTCAGAGAGCATTATGTGGTTTTTCATTCTCAGTGCAGTAGTAGTTACAGGTTTGTACTGAGACCGAGATGCAAAGTTCGGTTTCGCCAGTAGTTTCCCGTGTGACCTTGAGCAACATAGGAAGATTCTCTCACCTGCTAGGTCCCTTGTGACGTGTGTAAAACGGTGCTTCCGTCGGAGAATTTAGTGAGGTCCGCGTGTGACGCCTTCGGCGTGAGTAGCAGGACAGTGTTCTTCGTGTTGTGCTGCCGATCGCCGTTTTATCCCGGCTGGTGCTGTGGCCGTCGCACCTGGAGCTGTCACACACCCTTGTCGCTGGCGCACAGGGCGGAAACGAGGCATTTCTTTGCAAGCCTGGTCTCAAGAACTCCCCGAGATGATGTCACCCCTGGCTGTCTTGGGCTCTGCACGGCAGGGGGCGTTATTCCAGACGATGCATGTGTCCCACCCACTCCCAAGCACTGGCTGTGCCAGACACGGGGTGGGGGGCAGTTAGAGGACCGAGGAGGGCCGAGGATGCCACCGGAGGTAAGGACGGGAATGTCAGGGCCACGCAGACAAACGTTTGCTAAGTGACAGTCCAGCCGCCATACATGCCTTCATTGCAGAAGAGTTCACGGGGAGAGCGCATCAGGGGTCTCGGGCAGCTTCTTCAGAGAAGCGGAACCATAACCAGAACACGTCTCTGTGCGTATGTACTCGGGTCTGCGTCGTGAGGTTTGCAGTGAGGAACTGGCTCACGTGACCGTGGAGGCTGAAAGCCCCCAGGTCGGCCGTCAGGAGAGGTGTTGGGGTGAGGTCCGGCCCCGAGGGAAGGCTGAGAACCTGGAGAATCGGTGGGGCAAGCGGGCTCCAGACACAAAGCCCATGTTTCTGTTGGACTCAGAAAGCAGGAGCTGGCCGACGTCCCAGCTCAGCGCAGTCACAGTCCGGCGGCCCGGGTTCCCTCCCCTCAGCCTTCCTCTTCTACGGGCCATCAACTGCTCGGATGAGGCCCACCCACGCGGGTGGGCAGTCTGCTCTACTCAGTCTTCTGATTCATGTGTTAATCTTACCCAGAAGCGCCTTTCCAGACACACCCGGAATCACGTTTGACCAGTGTCTGGACACCCCAAGATCTGGTCACACTGACATCTAAAATGAACCATCAGAGCACCCAGTGAATACTCGTGGATTCAAAGAGTGAGCGAACTGCACTCAGTGTACACATGAACCTAAGAAAGAGTATTCCGTCATTTCTGAACTCATACCCTTAAATATCAGGACTTCATAAATTTCAAAATGTATGATGCCTAGGGTGGAGGCAAGAACAGAGAGCCTTTCAAGCCCACACCCACACTTGCCCTGAGTGTTGAGTAACCTCTAGAAATAGAGCTGGGTGGAGCTTCTGCTGGGGCACAGAAGGATCAGCAGTGTCTCTGGAGCACTGGGACCAGGTTCCATCCTTGGCCCGGCGCAGTGGCTTCAGGATCTGATGTTGCCGTAGCTGCAGCGTAGGTCACAGCTTTGACTCTGATCTCATCTCTGGCCTATGCCCCAGGGGGACCAAAAAAGAAAAAACAATAGAGCTATGAAAAAAAAAAAATAGACCTATGAAAGTCTGATTCAGCACTCATTTACTGATGACTTACTGTGTGCTCATTGATTCTGTGTAGCATTATATGTGTATCATGTATTATCTGTTACAACTGCACGTTACGTACTTTTCACAGAATGATGCTAGAGAGAGCGTTTGTGTCACTCTTTTGTAGGTGACCGTAGAGGCACCGTTGGCGACCCAAGATCAGCACATCCTAAGTTGCAGTAACTCCCAGAGCTTGTGTTGGACACTTTTAATTCTTTAATTTTGGAAATCAACCCTGTCCTTTCAAAAGGAAAACATGGAAAAAAAAAAAAGGAAAGAAACCCACTGTCAGTGTTTAAAGCATAATCCACTTCTCTCTGTCTCTGAAAATATCTCTGAAAACTCACACCCAGCGATTGTTGTTCACAGTCTCTTTCAGACAGACACGCCCGCACACACACACACACACACACACACACACACTCATTTCAGAGTATCCCTGCCCTTTCTTCATTTTTTTCCGCCCTGGGCCTCACCCGTGGCATAAGGAAATTCCCAGGCTAGGAGTCGAATTGGAGCTGCAGCTGCTGGTCTGCACCACAGCCACAGCAACGCAGGATGCAAACCGCATCTGTGATGTACACCACAGTTCACACAGCACTGGATCCTTAGCCCACTGAGCGAGGCCAGGGATGGAACCCGCATCCTCGTGGTTACTAGTCAGGTTTGTTTCCGCTGAGGCACAACAGAAACTTGCCTCTCTTAATTTTTTTTGAGTGAAGTATTCCTGTGTTTATGCAATGCTTCTGAGAGGCTGATTGATATATTCAGAATTATATACTGTTTTGTTTGCTTGTTTTGCTTTCAGTCTGGGGGCTTCTTACCTCCCCAGGAATGGGACGTGCTTGCTCTGAGTGACACTCCTCTCCCCGGATAGGACAGTGTGGTTGGGCTGTGTGCACGAGGGGTTCTGACTGTGCTCCATGAGCAGGGAGCTGCATTTGTGGGGGAGGAAAACCGTCTTTTCTCCTCTATTCTTAGCTGTCGACTGGGATCCCGCTCACAGAAGGCAGATTCACAAGAAAAGAGGAGAGCAATGTATTTAATGTCAGCTTAGCTGACACGGAGCCTTCGTAGACATGTAAGCCCGAAGAAGTGGTTGAACTGAGTGTTTTATGCCAGGTGTGAGGCGGAGTGGAGAGTCGTGGGAAGAGTGGTAGGACAGAGGGGAGCTGAGTGTCGTGAGCCGGGGGGACCGAGCAAGGCCTCTGCCTTCGCATCCCTCTGTGTGGCTCATCTTCCGGGTGAAGACGCCCCTTCCTCTTGGTGTGATGGGGGGCCTCTCCCACGAGGGTTTTCTCACCTGCTGCAGGAGGAGGCCGCAGTCCTTCCTGCACCTGCCCTTTCTCACGTTCCTCCGGCTTAAAATATTCACCGCCCCGAGGTGCCCTATTTTGCGGGTCCTGTTATTTCAGGTCCTGAAACCCATCACATCAAAGAGCCCACGCTTATACAAAAACAGGGATAACCGTCCTTATCTAATATTAAAATTACTGAAGGGGAGGGCCATTAGAGCCTGACGCTCCTCCTTGATGAAGCCCGGTTGAAGACAGACAGGTTGCACACGGGCACTTCTGTCGGGTCTGATCTAAGCACATCCGCCATCACTGTCGCATCCGAGTGGTGGAACTCACCCGCAGGTTCGAGTGGCAAGTTAAGAACAGAGGGGTGTGTCTGAAACCAAGACAGGTGAACTTACATACGAGACAGAGACAAAACAGGTGAACTTACTTACATACGAGACAGAGACAGACTCACTGACGCAGAAAACGAACTTCCTGTCTCCAAAGGGGAAAGGCGGGGAGGGATAAATTAGGAGTTTAGGATTAATATATATACAGTGTTATAAATAAAACAGATAACCAACGAGGACCAGCTGTAGTAGAACAGGAAACTACATTCAGTTTCTTGTAATGACGTATAATGGGAAAGAATCTGAAAAAGAATAGCATAGATATATACACCCAATTCACTCACCTGAACAGTTGCAGCTAACACAATATTGTACGTTATATATTTTACTTTAGTAAAGTTAAAAAAAA